>RCUC01126121.1:0-32198 GCA_003697995.1 Taxidea taxus jeffersonii
GCAGCCTTGCATGAATTTTTAGATGCTCTCTGCTTCACCAATAGCTCCTCCCTTTCCTGGAAGATTTGAACTATTTTAAATTAATTGTTTTGCAATATAATGCTACACATTTCCATGATTCTTCTTTATTCTTGGAAACTTTTTTCTATGACCTATTGAGTGACTATATTTTGTTTATTGCAAAATTTGTGAATCACGTTGCTCTGTCATGAACCAGCAGAGGCAGTGCCAAGAGAAAAGCTGATTTCATCTGAGGAGTTTACTTCCAGTGACCTCAGGGACCCAGAAAGCTTCCATATTCAGACTTGGTCTTCGCTGGGAAGCACTGTTGTCCTAATAATTGGGAAAACCCTGGTGTTAAGCAATGGCACCTCTAAGAATCCAATCTCTTGCCTAAGGTTTCTTGGGATTCCTGTAGCAATAGAAGAGGGAAAGTCTTTTGTACTAGTCCCTCCTTGGGCCTCCAGGGGCTCCAGTTTTCTGAAATCCTAAAGAAACAGACCCTATGGACTGAGTGGGTGAATTGGTAGGATGGAAAGAGAAAGAAAAAAAGTTTCTTCTTGTCTAGCTTCCACTTATCAAATGCGTTTTTCCCAGAGCCAATACAAGACAACTGGTTTACCAAGTTTCTCGCTGCTCTGCTCTCTGTGTTCCCTGACAGCAAATCAGTAAGCTACTGAACATCAGTTTCTTCCATTGTAAAGAAGACACAATATTATGATAATGGTGCTATGATAATGGATTATTATTACCCATTTGTTAAGTCTGTCTCCTGCACTTAATATCATTTAACCCTCACATCCCCCCGTAAGCAAGTTTTACTCTTGCCATTTTACAGATGAGGAAACTGAAGTTTAGTGAGAATTCATAATGCAGACAAGGATCATGGCACTAGAGAAGAGTGGTCCTGGGCCTTGAATGAAACCTGTTTGCCTCCAGAGCCCCTTGCTCTGCACCTCTACTGGGAATAAGAGTAATACCATATCTTTGGGTCAATACCTGCTAGCATGATTGCTGGATCATCGTGTAGTTCTAATTTTAAATTGTTGAGGGACCTGCATACTGTTTTCGCCAGTGGCTGCACCTGTTTGCATTCCCACCAACAGTGCACAAGGCAAGCCCTGTTTTTCTTGCGTTGTTGATTTTAGCCATTCTGACAGGTATAAAGTGGTATCTCATTGTAGTTTTGGTTTCCGTTTCCCTGATGGTAAGTGATGATGAACGTCTTTTCATGTGTCTGTTCGGCCATCTGTAGGTCTTCTTTGGAGAAATGACATGTTCATTTAAATTGGATTTACTATATTGCACACCTGAAACTAATATAACACTTATCTAATTGGAATTAAAATCAAAACTTAAAAATAAAAAGCAATACCATTTCACAGTTATACCTTACAAAGCACTTTGATCTTTATCATCTCCACCAGAATAATTCCATGAGGTAAATAGGACAAATATTAACATCTGCTCCTCCCTATCCCTCTACACCTCTTAGCCCCCATTTAAAAAAAATAATTAAAGAAACCAAAGCTCAGAAAATGCAAAGGATTTTTCTAAGGTCACATAGATACTAAATGGAGTTGGGACTAAACGGGCTTCAGTCCTGTGATTGCTACACCATGCTTCTTTGTCACCTAGAGATAAAGAAATCCAGTTTGCCTCTAACTAACTTTAACCCTAAAATGGTCATCTAAGCCCTGCAGTTTTTGCATATGTAAAATAATAATCAGCACATTAATTATCTCACAGTGTTATTACAAAGATCGAATGAAGTAATACACATAGGTGTTTATGGAACAAGTAGATAATATCCAAACCAAGATAATTTTATTATTAGAACTATCCCAGGTTAGAAACTAGATTGTCCAGCTTCTGCCAAATTGCAAGACAGGGCAAAAGCTTAGAACTACCAATCTCCCCACCTCCCAGTTCCTAGGTAACACACACACTCCTGCTGCCTTTGTTCTGTCTCTCAGAAAGGGATTTTGCCTGAAAACACACCCAAAGTTATGTAAGCAGCAGGAAATCTTCCATATTTGCCTACATTTTATGATGAGGCTGCCTGTCTCCACTGTTCCGTCAGGTGGTATGTACCTGCTTAGGAAGCCATCCACAGCTTGATCTGCCTTGTATGGGACATGGAAGCAGTTTTGTTGTACTTTAGAGGGAAATCTTGAAAGCTGGATGAGCTGTCCTTATACCACTATGAACTGTCCCAGTGCCCATTTGAAAACAAGATCGTCTGATAACAAAGATCAATGAAGTAGTTTGAAAGGAAGAAATAGAATCTTTGAACTGATCCAGAATACTGGGGAGAAGAAACTACTTTTCCTTTCTAATTTGTGAAACAGAAAGGTAGACTGTTTCTATTCTTTTAAGAAATTGTTCCAAAAAAGTGTGTGTGTGTGTGTGTGTGTGTGTGTGTGTGTGTGTTGTGTGATGTGGAAGATATAAACAGTGTTGGAGAGAGCAGATAATCATTTCATTGCTAGATTTATTTATTCAGTATTTTTGGGGTGCTGACACTGTGCTAGGTCATGGAAATGGAATGCTGAATAAGACAGCTAGTTTGTCCATACTCTCATGGAATTTGCATTCCAGATGGATGGCCAACATTGATCAAACAAGTTCAGTGGGTATAACAGAAGAGAAAAAAAGACTTCCTTTATAACTTTATTTGGGAGTACTATGCAACGTCTTAAAGTTCTTACTTATAAAGATCAAGTAGAAGCTACTGCCACATACTAGAGAATTCCAAATGCTTTCCAACAATGAAAAACTTGAACTTCTTAAATAATAACTGTTCTAAAAAGAATAAAATAAAAATGGCTAATCTTGGCTCTCAATCTCTCTAAAGCCAGTGTAAAGGAAACGAGATCCACAACATTATCTTGACCTCGCTGACCACTAGATAGCCCCAGAAACAGTGCATGCAATATGGTAGGAGGAAGGATCAAAGAATGTATTTTATAAGGATAATAAATTCTGCTGACTTCTCCCCTTCTGGGTTATTATAATTTCGGCCTCTTTTGTAATCATACCCTGTTGGAAAGCCACATGGTTTGGACTGCTTTTTGCCTACTACAGATTTTGGTTTCCAAAAGTACATCTCCATGACTAAGGAAATGGGCAGTCTCAGGTTGGCTGGCTCCATCAAGAACACTTAAAACTTGATTGCACAATTGTATGACCAACTGAGGTCTTAGCATCAACTAGAATTTTCTCATTGGCATTTAATTTTGAAGATATCATATTGCTTGGAGAAGAAAGTGGAAATACTTATGATTTTTATGGACTTATAGAGTTTTAGTACTGGAAGGGGAACTTGTAGACCATCTACTTTAATCTTCTACTCAACGTAAGAGTTTCCTGAGCTTGATTCAGATATTTATCCTTTGAATACACATGAGAAAGGGAACTTACTATTTCATTTTTGAAGAAGCCTGCTATTCCTTCCTACACTGGAAAAAGAAGAATCTACTTCCATTGGTCTTAGTTGTATCTACTAGAGCCCCATTTAAAAAAAAAATCAGAAAGAATCTCACTTCTATTTAATGATTTTCCTCCCTCCCTTAAGTCTTTTCTAGGCTAAACACAGCAGTTTTTTTCTCCATTCTAAATGCAACGTGCATGGCCTTTCAAACTGCTATCATTTTGGATCATGGAGATTGAGGTGATGGGAGAGGAGTGAAATGTTTGTGTCTCTTATGGATCATACCTGCTATTTCTCTCAGTTTTGTAACATCAACAGGTCTGATCAATATACAACCTGTGCCTCCATTCACATTGATATTTACACTGCAAGGAGCCACTTTTAATTGTAAAAGTAAAGGCAGAATTTCTCCGCTAATATTGCCAGATGTGGTGACTTCCCATTTCAATCTCTTTGGATCTAGAAAATGTCCAATAAAATAATATTGACTCTAAAATTATGCTCTGGGTTTGCCATGCTGTTGAGCCACAAGAATATGTTATCTTTTAATTTCTATTTTGATACAAATTTTAGTAACTTTGGCAAAAGGAACATAAAAACAGCAGTCCCCAACTTATATGGTTGTTTTCCAAAAGCCAGTTGTTTGGGATGTATTTTACATGCATGTTAAATTTTTCTGGCTAGCCTACCAAAAACTTTTTAACCCCTTAGATGTCTGCCCTGGTAATAGCATACTGGAAATCAGCATGCAAACCAGAGTGCAGACTCAGGTTTTGGTTTAACATGTGCGTTAAGCACTGCACCATCAGAGATACTTTCATAGCCAAAACTATGTTTCACAATGTGTTTCTGGATTAATATGTCCAAGTGTCTCCTGGGAATGTCAGGAATGGGTTCATGCTTCTCTTCTCCTATCCAATTGAGTTCAGCATTCCCTGCATCAGCCAGCCAATCACATAACCCTAGGGGTGGGTCCTGGCAACCTGCGCCTGGCAGGGACTGGAAAGGTGACATGCAATGATAGATGCTACAGACCGTCCAGAAAAAAAAAAAATTATACTGTGCAGGTATACTTCTCAGCCTTAATTATTTCTACTTGGGCTCCCGTTCTTTTCATCCATGTCAGCCTGATAAAATCTCTTTACTCATTCTCAATCTCTCTCTCTCTTTCTCTCTCTCTTCTTTTTTTTTAATAATTTTTTTATAAACATATAATGTAATATTAGCCCCAGGGGTACATGTCTGAATCGTCAGGCTTACACACTTCACAGCACTCACCATAGCACATACCCTCCCCAATGTCCATAACCCCACCACCCTCTCCCTACCCTTCTCCCCCCCAGCAACCCTCAGTTTGTTTTGTGAGATTAAGAGTCTCTTATGGTTTGTCTCCCTCCCGATCCCATCTTGTTTCTTTTATTCTTTTCCTATACCCTAAATCCCCCACGTTGCATCTCCACTTCCTCATATCAGGGAGATCATATGCTTCTCTCTCTCTTCTTGGGCAGCAGGATGAAATCTCTCAATTTTGCTCCCCTAGCCCCTGAAACACTCTCTAAGGTGTTAGCAGTTTTTCTAAGGAATTTTCCTCAGCAGTAGCAAAGTGAATAAGTGAATGAATGCATGAATATTGCTAGTCACAAAGGAAAAACAGGAGTTATACAAAAAAAAAAAAATCTCTCTTATAGCATTCTCTGTCCCTCAATCTCTCTCCCCCTTCTCTGTCTCACCTGTGCCTCGAAGGGAGAGGCAAAATCACCTTGACCCCTCTGGTGGTTTAGGTAAAATACAGGAAAAGCAAGGGTAGACCATTCTAGAATTTAAAGGAAAAAGACCAATGTCTGTCTGGCATTTGACCTTTGCTAAGAAAGCAGAACAGAGCTTTTGTGGGGGTTGGGATAAAGGAGCTGAGGCCTAAGCTTATTGGTCTTCCTTTTGCTTCCTTCTCACAAAGGAGCAGGTGTTCCTAACCTGTTCCAAGACCCCACTTCCAGCTTCTCCTCTTCCTCTCCCTTGGAGACATCTTGGCTATTACAGGAGTGCAGTGACTAATCTGCCAAGTCCAAAATTCAAACGGCTCTGACCCTTGACAGTTTTCTGGTAACTCATGGCAGCAGAACTTGGCCCAAACTGAGTTGAGATTATTTAGTCTTTACTGATTGATAACATTTATTACAAAAATATAAATTACCAGTGTGACCGTGTTTAAGGTACAGCCCCAGATCCTGCTTGGCTGTAATAAAACACGTGTATATTATCTTTCTAAAAGCTGACAATTTCAGTTCTAAAATACATCTGGCTCCAAAAGTTTCTGGTTAAAGGATTATGGCCCATTATGTCTTATTGTCCTGCACCTTGCTCTCTCCAGCAAAGTGTAGCAGTTAAAAGTATAGACCCAGGTGCCCCAGGATGGATTCGAATCCTAACTCTGACCGTTGTCTGTGAACTTGCTCAGTTTCTTAATCTCTCTGTTCCTGTTTCCTGATTTAATAGGGATAATAATAGTGCCTACCACAGTGTTGTTGTGAAGATTAAAATGAGCCAATATAGGTAAAGTGTTTAGAATAATTGTTGGCACATAGTAAGCACCTTGATTTACTACTGTTTACTAGTACTGTTTACTATTTGGTATGGTTTACTATTACCATCATTTTGTCTTTCATCACTACCTACAAATATTATCCAATTTCTGCACATAAAATTCCTATCCTACTCTGCTTCCTTATAATTAACCTCTATCAGTTTCCTTCCATTCTCCATCATAATGCAAAAACCCTACTCTCTCTTTACAGATCATACTTTCTAGTTCCCATTTACTCTTTGACCTGATAACATCTCATTAGTTTTCCCATCATTTACTCTCCTAGAGGTCCCTAATGACTCAACCACCTATTTAAAGGTTGTGGTTCAGTTTTTATCCTGTTTGATATTTGTGTAACATGATACTTCTGTAACCAATGGACTCTCCACGCTTGTCACTGTTCTTTGGGACTTGCTCATTAAAGATGGACCTTCCCAAGGATTCCATTCTCTGTCCTTTTTGAATACTACCAGGCTCCTTAGATAATCTCATCCAATGTTTATCTTTCTGTGTCTGGCTTATTTTAGTTAACATAATGTCCTCAAGATTCTGCATGACTCCAGTTATGTGAAATATCTAACATTGTCAAATTTATAGAATCAGAGGGTGGGAATGGTGATTGCCAAGGGCTGGCAGGGAGGGAAATGGGGAATTCTAATCAATGGGCATGTTTCAGTTAAGCAAGGTGAATAATCTCTAGATTATCCATCTGCTGTACATTGTTTACCTTTAGTCAACAATACTGTGTTGTACACTAAGTGTGTCATACACTTAAAAATTTAAAAGTGTAGATCTCTAATATTCTTACTACAACAAACTAAAATTTAACAAACAAAAATAGGAGTAACTGGGTGGCTCAGTCGGTGAAGCATCCAACTCTTGATTTCAACTCAGGTCACAATCTCGGGGTCCTCAGATTGAGCCCCACGTCTGCCTCCTTTCTCAGCGAGGAGTCTGCTTGAGGATTCTCTTCCTCTCCCTCTGCCCCTCCCCCTCCTCGCTTGCTCTCTCTGTCTCTAAAAATAAATAAATAAATATTTAAAATAAAATAACACCTAATACTTAAAAGAAAGAATAAAAACTAGCATATCTATAATGGACAACTAGATGGGGTAAGTTTTTCTTAGCATTTTTTTTAAAGATTTTATTTATTTATTTGAGAAAGAGAGACACAGAGACAGAGCATTAGCGAGGAGAAGGTCAGAGAGAGAAGCAGACTCCCCATGGAGCTGGGATCCTGATGTTGGACTCGATCCTGGGACTCCAGGATCATGACCTGAGCCGAAGGCAGTTGCTTAACCAACTGAGCCACCCAGGTGCCCTTTCTTAGCATTTTCTTAATAAAAAGCAGTTTTTGGGAAAAAATGCCTAATATTCATATTTAAAAATGAAAATAAACAGCATATTATGGTTTTTGTGCAAGATATTTATGTTCTCTTGAACAATATTAGAACAAATTATTGGACAGTTCAGTAACAATGAGCATAGTGGAATGGAGTTAATCCCTTAAGGTCAATTTTGGCACAATCATAATAAAGTAATATAGACAATTAGTTATTTATCTTGCCACCTTATTAAATTTGTTGTTCATTTCATATTGTTCTTTTAATGTTCTTCAGTGAATCAATGTATCTATATTGACTGACTTACTTAGTCTCTGTTTACAGTTAATCATATCATCAATGATTCATATTTAAAAGACATTTTAAAATGTTCTGTATGAAAATAATCTTTCTAACAGAGTCATAAAAAAGTGCTTTAAGTACTAAAGTGTAAATGAAGTTGAATTTTGTGATATAAAATTCTTTTTGGCAGATAAACCAAAAAGAAAAATGAAAAAGAAAGAAAATCTCATCCAATTTAACATGTCAGCTATTGCCTGGATAATAATGACTGGTAGATTTTATCATTAACCTTGAACTCTTTTTTATGCTTCAGACCATGTTTCCTATTGCTTCATAGATATGTCCACTTGGATGACCTATGGGAATCTCAAAGTCACTCATTTCACCCAAACTCACTATCTTCTCACTGACATCCTGCCCTCAGTCTCCACTCCCAACCTCCAATTCTCCAAAGAATCCCACAACACTTTACTTCTTCTCTCCCTTTTTTTTTAAGGAGTTATTTATGTATTTCAGAAAGAGTGAGAGAGAGAGCCTCAAGCAGCCTCCCCTCCCCACAGCATGGAGCGAGATGCGGGTCAATCTCAGGACCCAATCTCATGACCCATGAGATCTTGACCTGAGCCAAGATCACTAGTTGGAGGCTTGACTGACTGAGGCACCCAGGGGCCCCTTACTTCCTCATTCTTAATCTCAAGTTTTAAGGACATTACACTTCGTAGTAGCTTAAGCTAGTTCTGAAACTGAGTCATCGCCTTTCTTTCCTTTCCACATTCAGTTAGTCCCTAAATCCCATGGATTCTTTGCCACAATCATTACCAGAATCTACCTAATGCTTTAGTCAGGGCTTCCATCAACTACCATGCAAACCAGTAAGTAGCTTGACACTTTGGACCATGATTCATGGTGAAGAATACACTTTACATTGTACCCCAGGATACAGACATATTTATGTATGTGTGTGTTCCATTTTACATTATTTCTTTTTGAAAAAGGATAGTCATGATACAATATATTGATTTTACGATCTGCCAGTGGCTTACAACCTACAGTTTGAAAAGTACTAACCTAGAATAATGGCACCTTACCCCCCACCCCCTCCCATGTCTGTAACAGTAACTCTACACATAACACTTCCTGTGTGTGTATCAGAATTTCCAAGAGCTCCAAGAGCAGAGCTTGCAATCTGAAGAAGAAAATGCCCCCCCACAGGTGGTTCTGATATCTCCCATATGTTCTTCTCAGCTATCAAAACAATAATGAATATTTATTAAGCTGTATACAGAAAGCAGATAGCAGTGGCTCTAATAACCACATTTTATTTGCCTTTTATATTCATATTTACTTGGAGTCCTCACAGGTCTGAACACTCCCAGCCTTTTCGCATTTCCGTGGCGTTGCACATACTATGCTCCTTGCTTGGAATGCCCTTCATACTCCCTTTCAGCAGGCAAACGTCTACCTTTTGTCATGTATGTAAAAAATCTATTGCTTACCAAAGTCAACACCATAAAAACCCAGTTTATGTGCCTCTCCAGTTGTTCTGCTTCCTGGTGAGAGAGGTCCCAGCGTTAGGTCCTGCCATTCCTTCCAGTTCACCCATAAAGCTTGTGCAATGGTCTCATTTTGCTCTGACTTGTTCTGATTCAGAGGTACTGGAAGTCAGGCTCAAGGTTTGTTGATGAACAAGGAGAAAGATAAATCTAAGTGGTGTGGCTGGTAGGTTTTACAACCAGGAGGCTTTCTGATTAAGAGTTTCCATCCTAGTAAAACTCAGGGTTTCCTCCTGATCCCTCTCCAACACAAGGGAGGTACTAGGATGACCCCCACTTTAAGGAAGAGAGTGCTGGGGCACAGAAAGATTGAGTAATTTGTGCAAGGCACATAAACCAATAAGTAGCAGAGCCCATAATTTAAAAATATCCCTAGAGATGAAAATGTGTTACTTGTCTCTGCTTTTGTATTAAGGGAAATAAAGACTGAGAATACACTTCATACTTGTCCACCTAATGGTCTGATTTCTCCTGTCTTCTAAAAAAGTGGTCTCCAAACCCTTTTTTGTGCATGTTTCCAATCAGCACTCTAAAATATATGTGTGTGTGTGTGTGTTTTACAGATATGCACTATTGTGTTAATATGCCATGTAAATTGTAAAACACACACAAAAACAGAAAGTCAGAGCATGAATTTTTAAAATTATAAGGTCTAATATTTTTCCCATACCACAAAATACTGCCTTAGACACTGCACTTTAATGACCACCTGTAACATATTGTACTTAACAGAAAACGTGTTTTCCTTCACATACAGAAATAATATAGGTCCGCAGTCAGTATTTGTTCAGAGTTGCTTGTCAAGGAGTAGTGTTGGTCTGCATGTCATATTCCCCAGGACACCGTGAAAGACAAGCATTCACAGTTAGAGATGGCAAAGTGGATTATAACATGCCACAGATTATGACCTAATGTGCCCTTGGAACTGCTGGGCTACAGAAGTTTTGGGGTATAGGGTCAGTTAGGAGTGATAGGAGGAGGACTGAAGTTAACAGCCAAGGAGAGCTGTAAGTCATTTGACCTCTGCCTAAAATAGCCATGGGACTTCGGTAAAACATTTAACGACAAGTCTTTTAATGACATTGTGTTCACATGTATTAAACCATTGGGTGTCATAATAACACTGTGACATAAGTAGGGCAGCTTCATTTGATAAATGAACAAAGGCTTAAAGAGGGCAAGTAACCTGCCCGTGTTGTATGAGGTATAAAAACTGGGCTTCACTCTGTCTTTATCGGCTCATATACTACCTTGCTTAATCTTTTTGGGCTTCACTTTCTAAAAACAAAATACCAATATTTAAAATGGAAATTTTAAATGTATTTAATGGAAAAATTGTGAAAACAGTACAGGTAGTTCCTAGATAACCCACACCCAGTTTCCTGTTTTAGTTTGCTAGAGCAGCCATGACAAGCCACCAGATCCTGGGGGATCTTAAATGACACATTTATTTTCTCACAGTTCTGGAGGCCAGATGTCCTAGATCAAAATACAGGCAAGATCGGTTTCTTCTGTGGTCTCTCTACCTGGCTTGCGGATGGCCCCTTCTCACTACATCCTCCTGTGGTTGTCCCTTGGTCTGTGTATTGTCTGTGTCCTAATCAACTCTTACAAGGGCACCTGTTGTACTGGAGGAGGGCCCATCCTAATGACATCATTTTTAACTAAATTACCTCTGTAAAGGCTTTCTCTCCTAATAGTCATATTCTGAGGTACTGAGGGTTAGGACTTCAACATATGAATTTGGGACGCATGTAACTCAGTCCGTAACACTCTATTTTTAATGTCTTATATTAATATGATACATTTGTTTTAACCAATAAATGAATATTGAAACACTATTATTAACTAAAGTCTATACTTTATTCCTGTATCCTTAATTCTTACCTAATGAACTTTTACCCAATGACCATCTAGGATACCACAGTACATTTTGTTATTCTTATGAATTGAGCTGTACTCACCCCACCACAAATTCTTGCATCAAAACTCTAACCCCCAATGTGATGGTATTTGGAGCAGAGGTCCTTGTGAGGTAATTAGGTTTAGAGGAGGTCCTAAAGGTGGGGCCCCCATAGTGGGCTTAGTGCCTTTACAATATAGAAGAAATAGAGAGATCAGAGTGTTTCCTTTCTTTCTCCACTGTGTGAGGATATAGTGAGAAGACTGCCATCTGCAAAACAGGAAGAGTCCTCCCCAAATCTACCAGCACCTTGACTTTGGATTTCCCAGGCTCCAGAACTATGAGAAATAAATGTCTGCATAAGCCACTCAGTGTTTGGTATTTTGTTATGGCAGCCTGAGCCCACAAAGACAATCATCATGTCTCCTTAAGCTCCTCTTGACTGTGACATTCTCAAAGGTTTCTTATTTTTGATGACTTTGATCATTTTAAGAGTCCTGGTCAGGTATTTTGTATATTCTCCCTCAATTGGAACTTCTCTGATGTTTTTCTCATACAACTAGGGCTTAGGGTGTTTGGAAGACCACAGAGGTAAATGCCCTTCTTATCAAATTGTGTCAAGGGCACATACTATCAACATGATTTGTTAATGTTGATATTAACATTGATCACCTGGCTAAGGTAATGTTTTTCAGATTTCTCCATTGTAAAGTTAGTATTTTTCTCCCTTCAATACTATGCTTTTTGAAGGGAGGTCACTATGTGCACCCCACATTTAGGGAGAGAGGATTTATGGACTTTACATTTTTATCTATAAACCAGTAGGGCTGGATTAGTTGATTTCTAAATCAATGGGTTTTTTCCCTTATAATCAGTGATTAAATATGAAGTCTGTAGTCACAGAACATGGTGAGAGCAGGATCCACATAGGTTCAAACTTGTCATTTCAATATCCTTAGCTCTATGGCCTGAGGGACTACAAAAAAACATTGTGAAGGTAGGGCAATGTACTGGTCTACCTTATTGCAAGTTGACCCTAATAATATTGATAGACTTGGACAAATCACTTAATCATGGTTTTCAGACTCACTCTGAAAGTTTCTGAACGTCTGCTCTTCACACTGATGGCAGAGAGTTGGATGCAACTCATTGTTTTTGGTAATTGGCACTCAGTAATTATGTTATTGCTGAATAGTTGCATCTGACAAACACAAGAAACTCTTAGTACCATTTTCTATAATTAGAGAGTAGAACTTACTAGAAAGTTTACCTCGAATACAAACTCTATGTAGTTTCTATTTTTTATTCCAGTGTATGATCCATGCATTGAAATTACATTAATATGCAAAATAAGGTAAAACAAATGAATGTTGAATGGAAATTAAGGTCTTTAATCTTTATCATAAATGAATTATTTTTAAAAGGTGAAGAACTAAAAAAAAAAAACTAAAAAAAAGGTGAAGGACTGCTGTTTCATATCAACTTCCTATTTCTTGCATCAGCTTTAAAGTTATTTGCATTAAAAGATTCTTAGAAAATCAAATTATTCTAGAACATTTTTCTCTTTAAATAATCAGAACACTAATTAGTTCTTTAAGTGGATTTCTTTTTTTAATAACAATAAAAGTACATCTGTCCATGATACACAGCAGTGTACCCGTGCAATATGAGATTATATTTTCCTGTAAATAGTCCTCAGAGGAAACATAATTTTGTTGTTTACAAAGGAATTAAAATCAAGTTTAAGCCCCGTTAAACCTGACTACATGGTCACAATACCCACATTTTTAAAGGAGAGTTCTATGATGCTAATTTAGAAGACTGATTATAATTAATAGCTTTTACATTCTCAGATTTTTTTTAAATGATGAAGTTTCCGAGTTGCCAACTGTTTTCCGGTAGCATCACTTGGCTTATAAGTCACATTTTTTCATGTACTGACTACACTCTACATATTAATTATAGGTTCTTTATTATGGAATATTGCAAATGCATAAGATACAAAGTGTCCTATAACAAATATACCCCTCCAAGGAATGCCATTAACACTTGTGTTCAAAAACTTAAAATGTTAGGGTGGCTTAGTTGGGTAAGCATCCAACTCTTGATCTCAGCCCAAATCTTGATCTCAAGGTGAGTTCAAGCCTTGCATTGGGCTCCATGCTGGCCCTGGAGCCTACTTAAAAAAAAAAAAAAAAAAAAAAAAAAACGGAAATATTGCAGTTGAGTTCCTCTTGGCTCCATTTCCATTCCTTTCTTCTCTAAATCTCACTTTGCTGCAGGTGACATACATCACCTTTGCTTTGTAATTTCATCATATATGTCATAGCCATAGATACCATAGACTGGTTTTATAATTTTTTCTACAGATTTTTTATTTGAGAGAGAGAGAGAGTGAGTGAGAAGAAGGAGGGGGAGAAGGAGAAGGAGAAAGAATCCCAGCCAACTCACTGAGTGCAGAGGCGGGGCTCTATCTCCAGACACTGAAATAATGACTTGTGCTGAAACCAAGTCAGATGCTTAACCCAGAGCCACCCAGGAGTCCCCTGGTTTTGTAATGTAAGATTTTTATTTATATGGTATCATACTTTGTGTATCATTCTGCAGCTTATTTTCTTGACTCCAAACATGAGTTCAAGAGAAATTATGTTGATACATATAGTCTAGTTAATTATAATTGCTGCATAATACTTTACCATGTAACTGCACCAGAATTTATCCATTACCCTATTGATGAACTTAAAAGTGGCTCCTGACTCTGGTAAAGAATGCTGAAGTGGGGGCGCCTGGGTGGCTCAGTGGGTTAAAGCCTCTGCCTTCGGCTCAGGTCATGATCCCAGGGTCCTGGGATCGAGCCCCGCATTGGGCTCTCTGCTCGGCAGGGAGCCTGCCTCCCCCTCTCTCTGTGCCTGCCTGTCTGCCTACTTGTGATCTCTCTGTCAAATAAATAAATAAAATCTTAAAAACCACTAAAAACTTAAAAAAAAAAGAATGCTGAAGTGAACATCCTTATACATTCTTGTATGTGTCACCTTGTTTTTTTGGGCTATATGTCTAGAAAAGAGGATTTGTTGGGTTATAAGTTATAGTTAGCTTCAATTTTAGCAATCACCAAATTACTTTTTAGAATGATTATAGCAGAATTCACTCCTAAGTGTATGGAAATTCTTATTTTTGTATATCCTAATTATATCCTAAGATATGAAATATTTATAAATCTGATAAATAGTATTCTTATTTTCATTTTCCTGATGACTAACAGGGTTGAGCATTTTCCATGTTTATCCATCATTGTAACTTCTGTGAATTTGTTTTTTTATTGCCTTATCTTTTTATTGCTTCAACAAGTTCTTTATATATCCTGGGTAATTATGCTTTGGTATACAGTTCGTAAATACCTTTTCCTAACCACCACTTGCCTTTTAACTTGAATATGTGTATTGACTAGGAAATTATAATCTGGTCATTTCACTTTAATTATGCAATCTTTTATGAGAGATAATTTAAATTATGGTATAGCTGAATATATCTCTAATTGCCCTTCTATCAAATCTAATAATTTTCTCCATTGAAGCCTTTTATGTCTTTCCTTTATTTTTAACTATCTTGTACTTTTGTTTTTATTTTTATGAGACTTTTTAAAATTTTAAAATAAAAACTATTGTATTTGACAGAAAGAGACACAGTGAAAGAGAGAACATAAGCAGGGGGAGTGAGAGAGAGAGAAGCAGGTTTCCTGCTGAGCAGGGAGCCCAATGTGGGGCTCTATCCCAGGACTCTGGGATCATGACCTGAGCTGAAGGCAGATGCTTAATGACTGAGCCACACAGCCACCCCTAAAAATTATATTTTTGAATGATTCTTGTGGGTATATAGGAGTGCTAGTGATGACTGCTTATTAAACTTGTTTGCACCAATTTTGCTGAACTTCGATCTTCACTACAGAAAGATCTATAAATACAATAATTCTGTTTCTTCTTTTCCGGTATTAATTACTAAATTTTTGTCTTAATCTTAGTGCATTGATTAGAATCTCCAGTCCAGTGTCAACTAGTAGCACCTTCTCTTCGTGACCTTGAAGACAGTGCTACTGAAGTTTCCCTACTAAGTATGGAGTTTGCTATTTTTTGGTAGACTCCTGCTATAAGGTGTATCAGTCAAGATTTGAGGTTAGAAGTCACGGCAGCTCACCTTCACTAACTTCATCTGAAGTTGAACACATCCATTTCCAAGGACACTGCCAAGGACATCATTACAGCCATTGCTTCCTCTTGGCACTGAGTGCTGGTTCCATCAAGGTCACTGCCACCCCTATGAGAACAAAACTTCCCAACTGTTCTTACATCTTGTGGTCACTCTCTAAAGAGTCAAAGGCCCAAATGTGAGCATCCAGCTAGCCAACGGTAGAAACAAAGCACGACTGGGTTCTGCTTTTTCTTCTTGTACTACTCAGGTCTATTTTTAGTGTCAAAGTTGTATGAATTCATAAAATGAGTCAAGACATTTTCCTTTCTTTCACTCTTTTGTTCCTCTTTCCTTCTCTTTCTTGCTTTTTTCTTCCCTCCCTCCCTTCCATTCCTTCTTCCTTTTTTTCTCCAATGATTTGTACAAGTAGGATATTATAGTTTCTTGAAGGTTTTGTAATTATAAATGCATTCCGGCTGGTGCCTTTTGGGGGGATGAGGATCGATAGATAGATAAAATTTAATCATTATTTGTCTATTTAGTTTTTTCAATTTTTATTTTTAATTATTTTTTTTCTAGAAACTTAAAATTTTCATTTAATTTTTAACATTTACAAAGATAAAGCTACTTTTTTTTTTTAAAGATTTTATTTATTTGTTAGAGAGAGAGAGAGAGAGCGAGCACAGGCAGACAGAGAGACAGGCAGAGGCAGAGGGAGAAGCAGGCTCCCTGCTGAGCAAGGAGCCCGATGGGGGACTCAATCCCAGGACGCTGGGATCATGACCTGAGCCAAAGGCAGCCCCTTAACCAACTGAGCCACCCAGGCGTCCCAAAGCTACTTTTTATTTTTATAAATTTGTATAGTATTTGTAGTTGTAACCTCTTTTTCATTCCTGATATAACTATGTATTATGCTTTCTCCTTTCTCCTGTTCAGTCTTGCTAGATGTTTGTCTGTGTCATTAGATTTTTCCAAAGAACCAGCTTTCATATTACTTTACCAGATTTTAAAAATTGTGATGTAATATTTATGGCCTAAGATAAATAGTACCTAGAATTTTTAGTCATAAGTAGAAAGTTCTAGGAAAAAGTTAATTTCTTTGTTTCAATGACACTGAAAAGTCCCCAGAAAATATGAATTAAGTGTTTTTCCCTATGTAGTCCTTGCAAGGAAAATCTTAACAGATGTATACATGATGATAGAGACATTTGGGCATTTTTTTGATGAATATATGCTTACATGGGATTTATTAAATAATCACCACTGTGATAAACATTGTTGCTACAAAGATAAACATACACACCCTGGCCTCTGGGAGTTTTCAAGCCAGTGAAACTTATAGCCACTCTTTCTTGTCCACTATACTCTGTTATGAGGTAAGGCCTTTATTAACCAAATTCTCATGACACTGGGCACCAGTTTTTTGGGAGAGTAAGTGACTGGCCTGGACCTCACAACTTACTCTTCTTACCAGACCACACGTATGGCCCAAAGAGTGATATTTACTCTGCCCTTTTAGAGTCCGAGTCCGAGAAAACATTGTTTAGTGGTCTGGCATCATCTATATTTACTTAGCTTGATTTGGGATAGACTATAATCCTAGTTCTTGATGAAAGGAGTTTTATGTATTAACCTTTTGGGTCATGATATTGGTGGGATTATTTCCACTCATAGAGTGATTTGTGGAAAAAATATGTACTAATCCTTAATTTAGGATTAAAATGGATATACCCATGAGAAATGGGTCTATAAAACTCATCTTAATTTGAGATATGAAATAAACATTTCTAAAATATTTTGTTGGCTCAGTTATTTCAGCCTAAAAGCCAATTGGAGATCTGTTCTATATCAAGGTTTTCAGCCCCTCTGTGAGAAAGAGCTGTTTTTCATTTGTTTGCAGCCTTGAAGAGGAGTCAAAACAACATCAGGGATGGTCCTCAGAGCTCTTAGAAGGTCTGTCTTTATGCAAGTGTTTGTCTCTCCAGGAGAAAACCAGATGAATTGAGTTTAAGAGTTAGACCAGGGAAAGTGGTTGGGTATCAGCAGCTAATCCATGACTTTAGGGGTCCACTGGCTGGTTTGCCAGATGCCAAATAATATCCTTCTTTTGGTGTCAGAGTCTAGGAAGTGGGGATTTTTTGTCTGGGGGTATAAAAGAGAACAAATGAGATAATGTATATTAAAAGCCAGGAAGGAATCCCTGAAAAATAGTCTTTAATAGATTCCTTCTCCACTTTCTTCCTTCTTCTCTTCATCTCCTCCTTAGCACTCCCTGGACTTGTCTATGCAAGCTCTGAAGGTTTGATTGAACAATGGTACTATGCAGTTAACGCTACTAGACTCTTTAACATGTTCTGATTGCCCCAGTTTCAATGGATGAAAGCATTTTGGTTGGCAAACAAAATAAGACTAACAGACTTTGTCATAGAATTCCCACACCAAGTAGTACACATAAAATGACTTGGAGGCTTGGTCATAGCTCCTGCAGCAATTAGTCATGGTGTATTAGTGGAAGGCAGATCTCAAAAAGTTATTTCCTAAAAGCCTTCCAAAGACCTGGTTCTTCATACAGATAGTTTTGGCCAACTGTAATGATGGGAAGAAATTAGTGTCAGGAAGAACAGAATTTATGCTTTAAGCTTAACTCTGTTTTGGATCAAATGTTCCTTAAAAATAAACCTTCACCTGATCTCAATTTTCATTTCAGTTTCCTAGACTGGTGATTTGAGTATTGGAGATAGAGTTCTTAAAATCTGTTTATGTGGTACGAATACAGAAATGGTCTGGTTCTGAGTATTAGGATCATGATCAGTGTTTTGATATGAATTCAAAACCTCTCTAAGTCACGTGTTATTTTTTGAAGCATAGAAATTGGACTTTGCAAACAACATAAATCCCTTTGTTTGAGAAACTTTAAGCAAGCACTGAGTTTCCTTGCCATAAAGTTCTGCACTGCATCTAAAAAGCTTCTTTAAAAAATAGCTCTGGAAAAACCTGAGCCTGGCAAAGAAGTTGGATAGTTGAATGGGAAAACGATAGAGAATTCTGTTTTGTGGTAAAGGAGGACAAAAAAGAGGGGGGAAAGTAATTATTGTCAATTTAAAATGTTATGTTAAATTTCTAGCGTACAGTTTTGGAGATTGGGAAAAACTTCAGTTTGTTTTATCCCAACACAGTTATACTGTTAGATGTGCACTAGAAACCCAGCATGTGCATGTCACCTCCTTAAATTTTAATGACAAAAGAGATGGGAACATCAAGGGAATAAGATTTAAGCACAGACTCTCATAGTTGGTGGATGAAGGGCACTTGGGGATTACAAAGGTAAACAAAGAAGTGAAACGAATTTTGGCAATGCCTTGCTTTTATCCACATTACAAGTGTCAGCCAATTCTAATGTTCTGCTAATATTCTGTGATTTTACAGGATGATAAGTTTAGATGGTGGAGGAACAGGACGGGACATCAGGGTAAAGCTGGTTGAACCCCAGTAGAGTTCTAACTAATCCAAGGCAGCTTGAAGGTGTCGAGAGTATGTAAGGAGGGAAGGAAGTATACAAAGGGACTACTTTATACACTTTATACACTTATACACTTTATACACTACTTTATACGCTTCATAGTTTAAACTAAAAGCTCTCCCTGGCTCCACTGTTATTTCTCAAAAGGTAGCCCAGAATAGCTTGGATCCACATTACCCACGGGTCTGTTAATAGTCTAAGTTTCCAGCGGCGCCTGGGTGGCTCAGTGGGTTGAGCCTCTGCCTTTGGCCCAGGTTATGGTTTCAGGGTCCTGGGATCGAGCCCTGCATCAAGCCCTCTGCTCAGCGGGGAGCCTGCCTCCCCTCTCTCTCTGTGTGCCTCTCTGCCTACTTGGGATCTCTCTGTCAAATAAATAAATAAAATCTTTAAAAAACTAATCTAAGTTTCCAGATGGCACTTAAAGTCAGCGGAATCAAAACACTGGGAATGGAGCCTGAGAATATGAGTTTCAGACAAACAGCCTAGGTAATTCCTAAGCACATTCATGTTTGATCTCTGCACCAAAGATTAAGTCAAGAGTAAGAAAGGAACTTAACAAACACTGTACATAAAAATAGCTGTGCTCATGCCTCCACAGCCCTTAGGTCCAAGATCCCCTCTGCAATTGCCTTCAGAGTCATTGAGAAAATTTCAAATGTAGATTTTTGGAGAAGCTCTCACATAGAAGTAGAAGAGAGGAATTACAAAATGCCAAATAAGGAGATAAATGTCACTTATTGGAAAAGAATGGCCAGAGCCAGTGTAATGTTTCTATGCTTCCCTTTAAACCTTATATAGTCTGTCCATACTGAGCTGACTGCATTTGCCCAAATGGACCACGCTTTCCTTTGCCTCCATGCCTTTGCATTGGTTGTTCCTCTGGCTAGAATGTCTAACCCTGAGAGTAGATTTCTATTTGTCATTTATATCTTAGTTCAGTGTCACTTCCCCTGGGAATCCTGAGCACCCCAAATTTCATATTTTACAGTTTTCTATAAGAGTATTTAATACACCCCCGACTGAATTATTTCTCCTTCCCATTATGATGATCCTGAAGAATCATCGCTTAAACTTAACATAGAACTTAGTTCATGAATTTATTTAACTTAACATAGAGCTTATTCATGAAAGCTGCTCAACAAATGTCCTTTAAATTAGCAAATGACAAATGTCTTGATGTCCCAAAACATATTCCTTAGTCAGCCTGAATATTTCCATTGCCTAAGATTCCATTTGGGGTAACTGAGAATTTTGGTTTAATTAATGAAATCCATCAGTTATCCAGTAGTGTGAATAAATTCCACCTTTTGTTTTCCAAAGATGGGAGAGGAACTACACATAGAGAATGAGGAAAAGGAGACATGGTAATTTTGACATGGAATTTTTAGGGTTACGTTGGTTCTGAGTATAACCCTGCAATGAATGAGGCCTTGTAGGGAAAGTCACAGAGAGGTGAGTAAGGTTGTATGCTTGGGGATGGGAGGGCGGGGGAGTAAGCTGCCATTTCAAAATATTACCTAGAAACAACCATGCACTCAGAATGGAGAGAGAAAACCTTCCTCCTGTGATGGCCATGGCCGCCTCATATTTTAATACAAAACTCAAGCTGGTCCTAGTTTCACTATATGAATAGGTGAAATTGAGGACCTTGGCCTCAGAATTTGACCACCTAATGGAAAGATGCATTCAAAATCCCAGAAAACAGATTTACAAACAAACTTTTGGAATCTAATCAACTCTAAAATTGAACAAGGCCTAGTTTGCATTTCTCTTGCAAATCAACTTAGCAATAAAAGCATGTTATATTTGTGGCGACAAAGGTCAGGACTCTAGAGACACAGCAAGAGACACTTTATGGGATGAAAACTAGATGCAGTCTGAGGGGCAGGAGAAATTAAAGGGAAAAAAGTATATTCCTTAAGCAAATAGTAAGGAAATGACCATATTTTCTTTTTTATAAAGATTTTATTTATTTGAGAGAGAACATGAATGGGGGGAGGGGCAGAGGGAGAGAGAGAAGCAGGTTCCCTGCTCAGCCTCAGGACCCTGGGATCATGACATGAGCCAAAGTCAGACACTTAACCAACTGAGTCACCCAGGTGCCCCATGACCATAGTTTCTGAATATGAAAGGAAACACATGATTTTGTAAGTCATACAACATGAGTTGGTAAACTCTGGAGAGTCAATGGTAAGAACAATATGCAAAGATGGTGATTCACACTGTGCCAAAATATAAACAAGACTAAATAGACCCCCTAAAAATAAGGATGGCTTAGTATAGGCGAATCTCAATTCTAAAACCCAGTAACAAATATTAAACAAATATTTATTAAGTCTTTGTGTGTTTGTGTTACACTAAGGCACATAAGAGGTATTTAGTAAATATTATTGAATGAATGAGTGAATGAATGAGCATTCACTTTGTATCAGGTGCTGTACTGATATGAGGAATAGTCCTGACACAAATGGTATTTGTTCTCATGGATATTACAGTCTAGTGGAATGATAACCAATTAAAATATCATGTGCAGAAAAGGAAGTACCAGTTTCTATTGGAGCACATGGAAGTGGGTTTAATTTAGAGAGTCGATAAAATATCTCTATGGGAGCATGGAAGGGAGAGAAGGCAGGGGTTGGGATTGCAATGTAGAACTGTATAGGTAGTGTACTGCACAATCCTAGGAGGTGGTATTTACATAGGAGTTGGCCATGGTGGGAAGACTAGGATAGAACAGTATATGCAATGGCCTGGAATATAGAAGAAGTATAGTAAATGTTATTAAGGAACTGTAGAGAGGCAAGGGAAAAGTCAAGTAGAATGAGGCTGGCATAAGTTGACGGTGGCCTATTCCAAAAAGGTTATAAATTTGGGACTTTATTCTTTTTTTTTAAATATATATTCTTATTTTATTCTTAAATAATCACAAACACTCCCTTAGGGACTGTATGCCCCATCACGCCCCACACCACATGCCAAGCCCCGTGGGCACCAAATTTGCATCTGAATTTGGGACTTTATTCTAAAAGAAAAGGAAACCACTTACAGTTTTGAGATTTATGTTTTGAAAAGGAAACAAGCACCTCTGGTTGCAAGGTGAAGAGTGTTTTGGAGAGTGACAAGAGTGAACTCTGAGCAGGGCATTGCAGTTGTGGGGGTAGGCCACAGCTGATGGGAGAGATAGTCCAGCATATGGGGTATGGTCAAAAGATGGTCCAGTTGGTTAGGTTTGGGGATTAAGAAAAAGAGTCAAGTATGTGAGTGAGTATGAAATTAAAAGAAAAGAAACGAGGGGCACCTGGGTGGCTCAGATGGTTAAGCCTCTGCCTTTGACTCAGATCATGATCCCAAGGTCCTGGGATTGAGCCCCGCATTGGGCTCCCTGCTCCATAGAGAGCCTGCTTCTCCCTCTCCCTCTGCCTGGTGCTCTGCCAACTCATGCTGTCTGTCAAATAAATAAATAAAATCTTTTAAAAAAAGAAAAGAAAAGAAAAGAAAACCCTAGGTATGCAAAAAAAATTCTTTGTTTAAAATAATTGAAATTATATACATCACCCAGTGCTCATTCAAGTGTATTCTTTAATTCCTATCACTGATGTTACCCATCCTTCCACCCACTTCCCCTGTGATAACCATTAGTTTGTTCTCTATAATGATGCATGGGATTGTTAAATCACTATATTGTACACTGAGACTAATATAACACCATATGTTAACTATTCTGGAATTCAAATTTAAAAAAAGAAAATTACATCTTTCAATAGAAAAATTTTTTTTCATTGAACTCTGAGGCTCTCTTCTGCTCCTCTGTGGCTCCCTTTCCATGAGTTTATAACTAGAGAATGAAGGGAGGGATCCAGCATCTACCCAAAGCAAAACACTCTGGGAGACTCCTCTAACCTCCAGTCTAAATACCTGTTGTCCAAGCCATGGAAAATGGGCCACAGAAGTGCTTTACTGAAACTGGGAGCC
Source organism: Taxidea taxus jeffersonii (assembly GCA_003697995.1). Lineage (NCBI taxonomy): Eukaryota > Metazoa > Chordata > Mammalia > Carnivora > Mustelidae > Taxidea > Taxidea taxus. The sequence goes on from RCUC01126121.1 coordinate 22,773, forward strand.
CCAGTACTTAAGATAGAGCCTCCTCAATATTCCAAGGAGCCATTCCTTCCCAGGTCTTGGCCCCTACCCAAGACACAAACAGATGGGGAGGTGAAGATTCTATTCTAGGAACAAGTCCTTTCAATCTTTCTCTTACATGAGGAATTCCTCTTCTCCCTCCCTGCACCAGCTCTATACCTTTCACCTTTCGGACACTGGATCCCTGTAAGTAGATTTTTAGGGTTTCATAACTGGGGTCCATGAATGTGGGTGGGAAAAATTTTCATCTTCCAGATTTCTAACTGTAATTGAGTACTTCCTTAAATTATAAATGTAGACAGCAAATGACAGCAAGTCACTTCTTGATGACAAAGTTGCAAATACTCACATTTTGCCAGGTTTCTGGCTTGAACACCTCATGGGGATATATATATAATATTTTTTTAAATATTTTATTTATTTATTTGCAGATAGAGAGAGAGAGCACAGGAGCGAGCACAGGCAGACAGAGTGGCAGGCAGAGGCAGAGGGAGAAGCAGACTCCCCGCTGAGCCAGGAGCCCGATGTGGGACTCGATCCCAGGACGCTGGGATCATGACCTGAGCCAAAGGCAGCGGCTTAACCAACTGAGCCACCCAGGCGTCCCATCTCATGGGGATATTGACCGAGATGAAGGAAACTAGAGAAAAGGCAAGTTTGGAACTGAAGTGGGTGGGTGGAGATGATAGAATGACTTTAGAACATACTGAGATATATAGTTAAGCTCAGTTCACCAGTGAACTCAGTCTGTTATATTTAAACACAGAAAACTTCTCTCATCTGTAGTCTAAAACTTTAAACTAAAACTGGAATTCTGCTGAAAATATGCAGAATTCGTCATGGAAGTCTTACAATGTTCATTTTTTAAAAAGCATTCGTCATGGAAGTCTTACAATGTTCATTTTTTAAAAAGCCATTTATGGGGGCGCCTGGGTGGCTTAGTGGGTTAAAGCCTCTGCTTTTGGCTCAGGTCATGATCCCAGGGTCCTGGGATCAAGCCCTGCATCGGGCTCGCTGCTGGGCAGGGAGCCTGCCTCCCCCTCTCTCTATCTGCCTGCCTCTCTGCCTACTTGTGATCTCTGTCTGTCAAATTAATAAATAAAATCTTTTTTAAAAAGCCATTTATGAAGTAAAAGTAAATCTGCTCTTTGAAATGGAATTGATTGCCTAACAGAGCTCTTTTCTTCTGTCAACTTTATGATAACTAAAAGGACTCAAGAGTGTGGATATTTTTTAAAGTTAGAGGTCACTATGTTTCAGAAAGGCTTGTATAATAATTTAGCTGAGTATTCTTAACTGACAATTTTAATTATGCAACTTCTTTTGAAGATCAACTTAGGATCAAAACAGCTTTTTTGTTATTCTATAGATGTACACACACATACATACCATTCCAATCTTTTTATTAGGCCAAAATATATGGAATTACCATTTTTTTGTCATAAATGGTTGAATATGAGCTGTTTCATATGGGTTTCATATGGCTTGACCTAAAATTCTGGCACAGTACCAGGAGATCTCTGATATAAAGAAAAGGAATCTTAGGGGTGCCTGGCTGGCCTTCAGTAGAGCACGCAACACTTGATCTCAGAATAATGAGTTCAAGCCCCACAATGGGTGTAGAGATTACTTAAAAAAAAAAAGTTACCATAAAAGGAATCTCTGATACTCATGTCATGGAACAACTTCAGATCAATTCTGAACAGATAGATGGAAGAATGGAGAGATGGACGGATGGATGGATAGATAGGTATTTTCCTGCTAAATCTGGAGGAAGTATATATTTATTTCTATTTTTAGCCATTTAAATTTTCTTAGAAACATAGACTCTTATACCTGGAAACAACTTCAGGCACTCACTCAGTGAGTTTAGGCCATTGTTCAACTCAATAAATGTTTCAATTTATTGATGGTGCTTATGGACATGGATTTTGAGATCAAAGAGATCTTGGTTTATCTATTTATTTGGCAAGTTATTTTTCACATTTCACCATTAAGCCACATATTAATAGAAGCCAGCTTAAAATGGTAAGCAAAACTTCTCATTAGACCACATGGGATTATTCTTATGGGACTCAGTTTTCTCAGTGATGGGGATTGAACAAGGATAAAAATGTACACAATAGAGTTGCTGTGTATATTAAATGAAATTAAAGCATAGAAAGTATTTTTCAAAATGCCTAACATAGTGAGGTTTCAACATATGGAACGTATTGGCAGCACTGTGGACCAGTCCCTCATTTTAAAGCTGAAAAAATAGTATCACCCAAGTCTTTTCATTCTCCTCACAGTCCCACCCATCTGTTACCTCTCCATAGGTTTTATTCTCAGACAATCTCCCCATTATGGTGGCAGAGATGGGCACCAGTAGCTGTAGGCTTACATGGTCCTCATTGTTAATGATCCCAGTGGGAAGACCACTTCTTTGTATAGAGAACGGTGAGTGGTGAGCAGAGGATAGGGATCAGCCCCACTTGAACCACGTGCAGTGGATTTATGAAAAAGAGGACTCTGTAACTAGAAAACAGGGTGAAGGAAAGGCAGGCTAAGCAGACAAGAACTATAGCTACCACAGTTCACTTTAGGGACACGAAGAGAAAAAAAAAGAGATGTGTATGTGTATGGGTAGTGGCGGTGGTGGTGATGGTGGTGTGTGTATGCGTGTTTGTGTGTGCATGTACATATGTGTCTGTGGACTATGATTATGACTCAGATGGAATCTGAATGGACTAGAAACCCTAAAAATGATCAGTTCCTAAAGAAGAAAATGAAGAGTGAGCTCTCAAAAAAGTATCATATTTGCATTCAGATCCCTTCATTTTACACTATTTTGCACAATTCCTTGTTATTTAACATGAAGACATCAGCTACAACATTATTGATCAGAGCAATCAATAGGACTCCTTTGGTTTCAGTTACAAGAAATCTATCTCAGACTACCATCTCCTGAAGACAAAGATTAGGCATGGGCCTAGCTGGAGACCACAAGGCCAAACCAGATTCTTGTACCAGCATATGCAAGTGATTAACCTGCTATATTTACAAAGACAAGATCAGACAGGTACACTCATGAGATTTATCTCCTATAATATAAGAGAACAAGAAAGGTAGAACTTTTTTAAAAAGATTCCATAATGATCTGAAGCTGATATCACCAAAATGCATGGGCAACAAAGGAGCTTTCTAAGTGACTATGAGTAACCACTGAATGAGTGTATGTAATAAGCAGAATCATCAAGAATTTACACTGTTTTACTCTGTTGATTATAATTTGCATCAACCCAACATCCTTGATCTCAGAGTGATGCTCAGAAATATTAAGAAACATATGCCAAAGTCACACAACTTATAAGAAGGTTAAATTGAGAATCCAGTTTCTCTGATTTCTACCTATAGCTCTTTGTCTATTCTAGTAGTCATCAAACTTGAGTATGCAACAGAATCACCTAAAGGACTTGTTAAAATACATGTTGGATTCCCAACCCCAGAGTAAGGGCCCAAGAATTTGCATTTCTTTCAAGTTCCCAGGTCCTGCTTTTGGTTCAGAGACCATACTTTAAAAATGACAGGTTTATATAAAACTTACTACCTTAAATATGTCCTCAATATAAATATGAGATACAATTAACTGCCAACCCTCATTGAGAACTTACTATGTGCCAAGCACTGTTGTAGGCACCTTATGTATATTAATTCCCATCAGACAGGTACCAGGCAAATAACTTGCCCAAGGTCATATCGCTAATATGTGGCAAAGCTGAGGTTGCAAAGTCAGGCAGTCTGGCTCCAAAGACTAGCATTTAATTTGCATATTATAGTCCACTTGCAGAACTTTAATAGTACCAGTGGTATATAAGTCTACCCTTGACACATACCTGCTATAATGTTAGTAGATCCAGAGCTGAGAGAGACATCCTGGCATGCAGAAACAGAGTAATGAATGAGAAAGAATTTTTCTAGTAATATCTATAATCTCTCCATTGCCAATAACTCTACAAAGAGTAGTTACCATCCGTCATAGTCTTAAAATTAACTAACTGCTTATAATTCCCAAACAAAAAATATAAAATATTAAACATGAAATTCTGTAAGTACTAATCTGAATACTGAAAAATGTTCAATTTGGGTGCTACTTTTTTGTTAACAAGAATATGCAAGTGTGCCTGGTGGCTCAGTTGGTTAAGGTCTGCCTTCGGCTCAGGTCCTCATCCCAGTGCCCTAGGATCGATCCCCACGTCAGGCTCCCTGCTCAGTGGGGAGTCTGCTTCTCCCTCTGCCTCTCCCCTACTCATTCTCACTCTCTCTCTAATAAATAAATAAAAATCTTTAAAAAATAGTCCAATCACAACAACAAATTATTTGGGAAAAAAAAAAGAATGCAAGCAGAAAATCAAGTAAATATAAAGGGAAGCAAGGATACGAAGCCTGAGAAGAGCTATCCAAACAAATTGTCAGAATAATAAGAGTGGAGGGAGATATTGGAAGTGGGAGTCTGAATCCATGGAAACAAAGAGCTAGACTGGGAGAGCAGGAAATGGTAGATGTCATAATTTGAGTAATTTGGTTGCCAGTCACTGAAAGCAAGCTTGTAAGAAAAAAATGTACTAAAAGACTATGAGGTTACTCATATCACTTAATTAGTAATTCCCTAGAATGTATCTCTTTGCTTCTTGAAGCCCAGCTGAAGTGTCTCCTCCCCAAAAAAAGTCTGCAAACAGCAGAATTAATCACTATTTTGAAGAGCTCATGCCATCAGCCTGGGTTAGTTGTTTTCCTGCATGTCTTTCTCACTAGGATAAGAGCAAAAAGATTCTGTGTTTCTCCATCTTTTTTTCCTCCAAATATACTGACTGTGGTAGGGGAAATGATAAAGGAACGAAAAGGAGTAAGGAACAGAAGAGAGGACAGTAAGGGGGAGAAAGCAGGGAAAACAGTGAAATAAATCACGCTTCCCTCCACCCAAGGAAATTATGGTGGATGAGAGATCTGGTAGCCTAGTTGTTAGATGATCAAAACCTCAATTCTACCTTATACTCAGTAAACAGTGTTGAGTGACATTAATTGCTCTACCATTTTGAGAATAAATCTGTAATTTTAAAATGCTTTGGGTCAAGTCTTTATTTTTATCACATTTTTTTTACAGCTTATTGAAACCACTTAGCACACTTCTCAGTATGTGAAATATATAATCTGACTCATGATAAAGAAGAAATTTTCTAGATAACAGTATCAGTAAATATATGTCTGCAATTTCAATTGTGATCTACTTTTATTTTTTTATAAGGTTACAACCTCATTTTCTCAATAATTGATGGTATTCAAAAGCTAGTACATTGCATTCATTGACCTAAAACTGGACTCTTGAATTGCAGTTACTAGAATGGGTATAATGGTTAATTTTATGTGTCAACTTGACTGGGTCACTGACTGCCCAGATATTTGATCAAACATGACTCTGGCTATTTTGGGATGAGGTTAACATTTGAATAAGTAGGCTGAGTAAAGCAGATTGCTCTTTCTTATGTGGGTGGGCCTCATCCAATCACCTGAGGGTCTGAATAGATTTTTTTCTTCCAGTAAAAGAAAATTCCAACCACCTGATTGCTGAGCTGGGATGTTACTGTTTTCCTATCTTTGGACTTTAATGAACACATTGACTCTTTTTGGGTATTGAGCCACAACTTGGACTAGAACTTGTAGCATCACCCTGTCTGGTTCTTGGGCCTTTGGACTCAATTAGAACTACACCATCAACTCTCCTAGGGCTCCAGCTTGCCCACTGCAGATCTTGGGACTTCCCAGCCTCTGCAGTTGCACAAGCCAATTCCTTATAATCTCTCTCTCTCTCTTTCTCTCTATAAATATAAATATATATATGCTTCCTATTGGTTCTGTTTATCTGGAAACTAATATACGATAAATCAGTAGGAATACTTACTTGTGTTTTTAATGTGAGAAAAAGCTGTTTTTATGAATATTGATTTGTTTACTTAATACTTATTTAACTTTTATGTAAAATAAAGTATAATGGAAAGGAGATTGAACTGGGAATCCAGATGTTTGAGTTCTAGGATTGGATTCATACTACAAGTTATATATGAGACCTTGACCAAATCATTGAACCTTTCTAGGCTGAAGTTGCCTCACTTTAAAAGGAAAAAGATGGGATACTTAATTTCAGGATAGAAAAGACATCTAGATCCTGTCCTCTCTGGAAATCAACCAAAATCAACAAAGATAATTAGCAGCAGACACTCTCATTTGTGATGATTAGAAAAATCCTCATTAGGGGTTCCTGAGTGGGTCAGGGGTTAAGCCTCTGCCTTTGCTCAGGTCATGATCTCAGGGTCCTGGGATTGAGCCCTGCATTGGGCTCTCTGCTCAACAGAGAGCCTGCTTCCCCCTCTCTCTCTGCCTGCCTCTCTGCCTACTTGTGATCTCTGTCTGTCAAGTAAATAAATAAAATCTTAAAAAAAAAAAATCTTCATTAACCTGAACCATAATTATACATGAAGGGCAGCTGTCAAATACAGTGAAAATTGAACTAGAGGAAGGAAGTAAACTGAAATAAGGGGGCTATTGGAGATTTTAGGCTGAGAGAGCAGAGTTCTCTGAAGTACATGGCACATATCAAGGGGCAAGGCAGGCAAAGAACAAAATGGCTGATCTCAAGGAGCTCCTGAAATCTCACAAGATACCCTGCAGAGGCAGGGGATATGATGATTCATGAGGACATTTGTAGACAAGCTAACTCTTCAAGAAGGTATCTTTCTGTTTGGCAGAGTGGAAAAGAAACTAAATAATAAGCAGCCTGAGACTATCAGTCTTTATCATCTACAGGATGTAAACTCGTGTAAACAGGGTTTTTTTTCCCCCCTCCATTTTATTTATTGCTATATTCCCCAAACCCAAAGCTGTACCTGATGCTGAGTAGGTCTTAATATTTTTAAGAAAGATGGATGGTGAAGAGAGGTTATGGCTAAATCATTCCATTAATATACTTCTATATGCACACCAAGAGAGAAGGAACCCCTTGTATTATTTGGGACCTTGTAAACTGAAAAATCTTTCTATTGTCTCAGGGCACTTCTCTGGATCTGAGGGAGAAGAAGATGGGAGGTAGTTTAAATTTTCTGGTTTTCTCATTTTCAATGTGTATTGTTTAAGGCTAATTTAAGACCAAGTACAAATCAAACAAAGGTGTAGCAGTATAGAAAAGCAAGGAGGTGAAAGAAATAAATTATTCTGAGAATATTATCATCCAGAGTAGGGAATTAATAGATTGGTTAAAGGAGAGAACTTACTATATTATAAAAAGTCATATTTTAAGCAACAAGAAAATTACTTGAAGAACTAAAATTGAACCATAAATCTTCCACATTTTGAAAAAGAAATATGTACAATGATATGTACATATGAACCTATGTTCATGTATTTACATATAAATATGCAAAATGAACCTAAGAAATCACAAATCAATGGTAAAATATTAAAAACAAAGTATAAAGACTTCTGCTTCTAAGAATATTCACAATAACTTGCACAAAATATACATACAATATAACCCACTCCTACTGAGAAAAATTGACAAAGCATGGTAAAATAACTTTTTTTTTAAATTTCATAATCAAAGTAGCAAAGAATTATGAAACAAAGAGCAGGAAAAGGAAACCCAGAGTAGTGACTCCTAGGAGTGGCTGATGATTCTGGAAGAGGTTAAGGGAAGAAGTGAGTAGAGGTTTTGGCAGCCCCAGAAAGTCTAAATGGTTAAAAAAAAAAAATCAAATCCAAGTTCTGTCAAAAAGGGATCCCTGCTAAACCCCCAAACATGGAGTTGCAATCTCAAAGGGCTCTACCAAAGAGTAGGGAGTACTGTGAAAACCTAGGACTGAAGTAGTTTCAAATTATCTCAGTCCCTATGGTTGGATTCAGATGATCTAAGATTGTCGGTGCCCCTAACTATCTGCCAAAGGCAACTCTAAATCCTCCCTGAAAGAAAAAAAATCCAGGACTAAGATTATGTCAATGTTTTTTTTCATATGCCACACAGTGTCTTGCACACAATAAAAAATAACCACATAAGAAAACACAATGTAATTAAAAAATGAAGAGAAATAACAGCAATAGAAAAGGATGCACAAGAGTTCAGATAGTGAACTATTAGACACAACTTTAAAATTTTTAGGAGAATTTTTAAAAATCCAGATTGATTCTTTGAAGAGACTAATGAAATTGATCAACCCCTGATGAGGCTCATCAAGCAAAAAGAATCAGAAATGGAAAGGTATATATCATTACAGAGTCTACAGATATTTTTAAAATTATCAAATCACTTATAAATATTAACAATATGATGGTCCTAATTTGAAAATTTAGATAAAATGGGTGTTTCTAGAAAAAAATAACTTCCCAAAACTGACACAAGAAGAAATAAAAAATTTGAATCATCTGATAACAGAATTAGAAACCATGACAAATACACATTATTATATACTCAGAGTCATTACACTCACTTGTTTCTACTTAAAATTTTATTTTCATCTTTTTGAGAAAGCATTCCTTATTTTGGCTATTTGAGGAATGTTTGAGGAATTTAAAACATTCCGAATACCTTTTCTATCTTATTTTACTCGATGTTATCAGAACTCTTCTATGATTTACTTCTGAGGATTATACCTATTAGCTTCTCAATTATATTGCAAACTATAGGACTGGAGAATATGAGGCATATTATACCTATTAGCTTCTCAATTATATTGCAAACTATAGGACTGGAGAATATGAGGCATAAGGAAGAACAGGAGAAAGACAAGGAAGGAGGGAGGAAAGAGAAAACTCTTCTGAGTTGAATTATAACTTTACATTCACATCCTCTACAGTCTGTTTATAGCCTCCTGACATACAATAGTCATAAATGGCCACTAATGTTGTTTAATGTAAAACATATTCAGAGAAGCAATATGACACAGTGATTAAGATTTCTTAATCTTAATTTAAGAAATTAAGTGCTGCCTGTGGGTGTGTAGTCTTGCAGCCGCTGAGCAAGGTCCTTGGACAAGTAACCACTCTAAATTTCAGTTTCCTAATCTATAAGATAAAGATCACCATGGTACACCTCACACTTCATTGTAAAGCTTTACTGAAAAAACACATGGAACAGTATTAGCACAGAGCCCAGAAGAATTCCACAAATAGTAGCTATTATTTATGATTTTGATGGGAAGAAAATAAAAATAGGTGTGATTTGATTTTAGGTTTTAAAATGTGTTGATGAGGGGCTTGGATCTTAGGTGGCTCACTCAGTTAAACATCTGCCTTCAGCTCAGGTCGTGATCTCGGGGGTCCTGGGGTCGAGTCTCACATTGAGCTTCCTGCTCAGCAGGGAGTCTGCTTCTCTCTCTCTCTCTC
>ML100660.1:7803-23748 GCA_003697995.1 Taxidea taxus jeffersonii
AATTTTAAATTTTAATTTTAAATTTTTAATTTAAAATTTAATTTAAATTTTAAAATTTAAAATTGTGTTAAAATTCCATTAACACAATGTTAATGTATTGTTTTCCTAAAATGTCATTTTTTTCCCTAACGTTACTGATTGGAAAATAGTTGAAACCCTCATTAGAAACTGGAATTCTTGGGGTGGCTGGGTGGTTCAGTTGGTTAAGTGTCTGCCTTCAGCTCAGGTCATGATCCCAGAGTTCTGGGATTAAGCCCTGCATGGAGCCCCCTACTTAGTGGGAAGCCTGCTTCTCCCTCTCCTACTCCCCCTGCTTGTGTTTCCTCTTTCTCTCTCTCTCTTTCTGTCAAATAAATAAACCAAATCTTAAAAAAAAAAAAAGAAAAGAAAAGAAACTGGAATTCTTAATTTTATTCTTAACCGGGAGCTAGATGTGCCCTTTAATAAAATCAAATCTATAAAAACACCTTATTTCAATAGGATCTCATAAAGCTGGAACTTTAAAAAATATTTTCAGTGTCTTCTTTATACTGTATGAAGGAATCACTTCTTAAAGATTTTTTATTTATTTATTTGACAGAGAGAGATCACAAGCAGGCAGAGAGGCAGGCAGAGAAAGAGGGGAAAGGAGGCTCCTTGCTGAGCAGAGAGCCCGATGCGGGACTCGATCTCAGGATCTTGAGATCATGACCTGAGCCGAAGACAGAGACTTAACCCACTGAGCCATCCAGGCGCCCTGAAGGAATCACTTCTATGAAGAAAAAACGGCATGTTAAAATATTATAGGGATTGTGAATACTACAGATTAAAGAGATATTTCTTATCTCTGACCGGCACATCTATAAATTCAGCTACCTTAAAAAGAACGCTCTTTGACCTAGTTAAAACTCAACATTGCTATTCGGTCACTTTTCGATGCTCCCTTAAAATCCATTCCTGTTTCTTCAACACTTAAAAAATTTTAATTCACAAAGGCGTAGAACCCAACAGTTATGCATGGCATTGCATTTGTCTATACCCATCAGGTGGCACTCGGCCCTACTGTGTTTATAAATTGCCCCCTTGGCCGGATTGTAAACTCCTTCAGAGTAAGCACTTTTTCTCGCCCCAAGACCTAACATAAAGGATTTATAAATAATAAGATGTTGGCAACGGCTATGAAGGATACAGACTAGTGAATAAGTTTAAGAATCAGTTTAAGTCCTAAAGAAAACATAACCTTTGAAACTACCTCAAGTGACACTGAGTCCTGCCCCCAAAGGGTCCACGGCCTGGGTCCAGAAGCAGCACCAACAGTAGCAGATTGAAGCCAGCAGGGAACTGAAACTCCCAAGTTTGAGCTGCCAACAGATGCTGGTTTCTTATGTCTGACATCTTGCCCAAGAAGAGACACCAGTGAAAAGATGTGTGCATAAAAAACCATTTTTAAATAAATAAAGCTTAAGACTTTAAGAGGTGGCGGAGAGGTGCCTCACACTAAAGACTGACTTGGCAGAATCCTACACATTTGCACACAAGAGGGGGACTGCTTTCCTGGAAGTACTAGTCTGCTAGATCTAGTTTATATTTTTCTCAAGTTCTAGAACTCCTAGAAAGACTAAGTTCCTTTAATAAAAGGTTTAAGACCACAATATTTAAACAAGATACCAAAGTGCTACTGCCCTCGTAGAAAGTCATTTTCCAGTCATCATATTAATAAATCTATTTATAGATGAGAAATGGGTTTTGGTACATGTATCCTTGACCCTGTTCTTCCCTGACACAAAGTCAGTTCATTCACTCACTCATTCAGCATTTGCTGTTCCTCTACAAGAGGGCAAAGCCTATGTTGGACAGAGAAGAATGATGTAATCCTTGTGTAATCACAGTCTACAAATGCACAGCCGGATCAATGTTACCAATCCAGCTACTCCAATTTCATAAAACGGGGCATCAGAGATACAATTCTTTCTGTGATCTCAGGGAGCATTCTGTATGGTGGACATGTGGTTCTTCTGTATTCAAACACCACCCATGCCTCTTTTACTTTTAACTTTATTTGGCAAAGCAGCACTGCATAAACTGTTCAGTGACCGGGCCCCAGCTTACACAGCATGGTAAATTCATATACATTATCAGCAGCAAATTAGAAACAGAAAAAACAATACTGAGCTACAAGTCTCCTAAAATTGTAAAGAGGGAAAGGAAGAACTATGTCAGTTACGTCCAGTCTGAACAGCTAAGTGTGGTAAAGGACATCACCTGCCATCTTCTCAAGTTTTAATATTTACAAATGCTTAGTTTTAAGGTAACAAAGCAGCTGATTGTATCTACAACATGCTACTCTATGACACCACATCAAAAGCTTTAAAAAGGAAGCTCATCTCTATTTTCTTAGTGGCAGCTAACAGACATCCAAAAAACTGGGAATCTTAACTTGTGAACGGTGGTGTTATCTGATATGCACAAGAGCATTTTGGTAAATTAATATTGAAATAGAATTAAGTGCCTAAGAAAAACAACTCCTTGAAATTGATGCACAAACTAAGTCTTCCATTTTGTGGAACCCCGTCTTTTAATATTTTAAAGTAAAATGTGGGCGTGTTAAAGTAGTAATACACAAATTTATACTCTGCATCGTTCCTTCACCAACTCGGCTTCTGTGCCTCTTTGAAGAACTAGAAACCCTACAAAACCACACATTTTCATGCTGAAAATAATAGTGTAACGAAGTCCAAAACAAGCTGTGATGCTGTTGGTTTTCAAAAAGCTCTGAGGACTGAGATGAGCAATCCACTGTAATATTATATACGGGTCAAGCTGATGGCGCTTTTACAGTTCATCCCTGGGGGTAAAAAGAGAAATATATAAGTAGGTGTTATGTACTGCAAAATCTGGCTTTCTAGTAATTTAGGTACAATTAGTAAATAAGTAAAAATACACCCATTCCCAAGCATTTAAAAAAAAAAAAAGCAAACAGCCCCAAGTCAAAGCAAAAATGGAAGTCAGCCATCCAAACACCTCTCATGCTACTCCAGAATGAAATATGAGACCTGAAGGCCCTGGAGTCATTAGTTTTTGCTCTGAAGGTACCTTTCTTCCTCTAAGACCAAAAATTCAAAGAAATTTTAACTTTTAGACCTAGAATCTTGCTAACACTACTTATCATAAAATGGTGATGGGTATTTAGAGTTGGAATCATTTTTAATAGTTACATTGACAAAACTGGACAAAAATGTGGTCTTTTGCTTAGACTATCTGCTAGCATCTACAGCCATACCACCCTGAACGCACCCGATCTCGTCTGATCTCGGAAGCTAAGCAGGGTCAGGCCTGGTTAGTACTTGGATGGGAGACTATCTGCTAGCAAATGCTGAGTGGGTCATTCTCAACCCAAACTCTGGGAGAAAAAGCATGCTGTGTAGATGGCATCTGTCAGCTGATTTCAGAAGGCAGTTTCTCAGCTGTAAAGGAAACCACTTGCTCAGCTGGGTGCAGCACTGTACCAGCCAGTGCCACTGAGGGAAGGAAGGAAGGAAGAATGTAGCCGCGAGTGTATGGCATGTAAATTGTACCTCAATAAAGCTGTTAAAAAAATAAAGCTACCAAAGGAGCCAAAAAGCTTCATACTTCAGGATAATCTGCGTGACAAAAACACTGTTCAACACTCAAGAATTTTAGGGGTGAAGAAGTATGATGTTTGCAACTAAATCTCAAATGATTTCAAGAAAAAATATGACCTGTATGTATATAGAGAGAGAATAGAGGGAGCGAGAAAGCATACGTGGAAAAATGTTAACAACTGGTAACTCTGGATGAAGAGATTCAGGAAGTCTTCATACTATTCTTACAATCTGTCTATAATAAAAATTGAAAAGTTTTTTAAAAGTTAAATTTGAAGGGAAAGTAAATAAAGAATAAGATTTTCCAGGTACATGGTGAATTAAGGGACTATTAATATGCTTCTTTTTAAAAACTGAATTTTGTAAATTGTGTGAGAAATTATTTTAAAGATTATGTCTCCCATAAGCTGCCACTGTCATGGAATACTGGATTATCTGTTAAATGACAAATTTCCAGTTCTGGTTGCTCTTAATATATTCTTCTAAATAATTTAAGCACTATAATTCTCAAAGAATAGATTTTACTTAAATTCATGCAAGCATTAAAATATTTAATCTACAAAGAGTTCATTTGCAAAGTGCTCTATTCATAAATTCATTTATGCTTTTTAAAATGTGAACTGAAGATACTATTGTTTTTGTAAAATAATATACCATATTTGACTTGCCTATTGCAAGGCATTAAGGATATTATAAATAAATATCCTTATTGCCCAACAACACAGTACAAACATTTCCAAATATCCTCTTCAATTAAAAAAAATTTTTTAAAAAGGAAAAGGATAGAAACTCTCAATAAACTGGGTATAGAGGAAACGTACCTCAACATAATAAAGGCCATATATGACAAGCCCACCGCTAACATCATACTCAGTGGTGAAAAGCTGAAAGCTTTTCCTCTAAGATCAGGAACAAGACAAGGATGCCCACTCTCGCCACTTTTATTCAACATAGCACTGGAAATCCTAGCCAGAGCAATTAGGCAAGAAAAAGAAATAAAAGGCATCAAAATCGGAAAGAAAGAAGTAAAACTATCTCTTTTTGCAGGCAACATGTTATATATAGAAAACCCTAAAAACCAGAAAAAAATGTCAAAACTAATAAACTAATTCAATAAAGTTGCAGGAAACAAAATCAGTATACAGAATTCAGTTGTGTTTCTATACACCAATAATGAACTATCAGAAAGAGAAATTAAGAAAACAATCCCATTTATAATTGCATCAGAAAAGAATACAATGCCTAAAACAAATTTAAACAAGGTGAAAGATCTGTACAACGAAAAGTATAAGACATTAATGGAAGACACAATGCTTGTGGATTGGAAGAATGAATACTGTTAAAGTACCCATCCTACCCAGAGCAACCTGCTGATTCAATGTAATCCACATCAAAATCCCAACAGCATTTTTCACAGAAACAGAACAATCCTAAAATTTGTATAGAACCATAAAAGGCCCCAAAGAGCCAAAGCAATCTCTAGAAAGAACAAAGCTGGAGGTATCACTCTTCCGGATTTCGAACTATATTATAAAGCTCTAATAATCAAAATAGTATGGCAGTACCATAAAAAGAGACACATGAGTCAATGAAACAGAATAGAGGGCCCAGAAATAAACCCACGCATATATAGTCAATTAATTATAGAGCCAAGAACATACAGTGGGGAAAAGATAGTGCCTTCAGTAAATGGTGCTGGGAAAACTAGAAAGCCACATGCAAAAGAATGAAACTGGATGACCATCTAACATCACACACACAAAAAAATCAACTCAAAATGGATGGATTAAAGACTTGAATGTAAGACCTCAAACCATAAAACAAAACTTAATGTGGTAATTAACTTGTAGTATATACATATATCAGATCACTATTGCTGTACACGTAAAAGTAATATAATTCTAGTCAATTATATCTCAATAAAACAAGGAAAATCATATTGTAAGAAAGCTAACAGTGTGCGACAATGTTGATGACACTTAATAAAATGGAAAAAGGAGATTACAATATAACATAATTACAATATAAAGAATACTATATGATCTCAAGATTAAAAAAAGATGTATAAAGAACTATGGATAAAAGAGTAAAAAAAATATCAAAATGGTAATAGTGGTTATCTCTAGGTTCTGGGACTGTGGGTGATTTTTATCTTATCCTTTGTACTTCTAAAAATTTTTAGAATTATTTTGTAATAATAAGTATTATTTTGGTAGTCAGAAATAGTATTAAAAATAAATAAAGGAAATGTATAGCACTAAAAAAAAAAGAAAAGGAAAAGAAATTAAGTCTATAGATCTAAATTTTAACATTTAGGGTGCCAAAGAAAACCAAAAATTTGACATTTCTTATAAATGTCACATCCTAATACTCCAAAATCTATATAACTTTTAAGTCATTTATTTTTCCACTTAATGTTCCATATTTTACATAACTATCTTTATCTGACTTACATGTGTAGAGCAGTTATAATAAAAAGTATTATGCCCTAAACTTCTAGAAAGTCTCTTTATTATATATGTGCTAAGCATATTCATAGGTTAATAACTATATATTATTATATAATGTATAATTATATGTAACTTATTAGGTTAATAACTCTAACCTACTAACATTAGTATTATATATTCTTTATCAAGAACAAATGAGAAGATGTCACTAAGAAACAATAATCAAAATCCATGAATGGGTTCTACTTAATGGGATTTCTGAAATAATAAAGCAAATTATAAAAAGCATTATGAAAGACATAAAAAGAATTCCAGAAGCAACAACATATATCCCTGCCTTTAAGATGCAAAATGTCATAATGCTGTAACGTATATAAAGAAATTAAAAAGGGACAATCTAGAACAATATGAACACAGGAACAATTGGATACCCTAGGACCTATACCATCAATCTTAGAAATGCCCAATCAAGAAAGAAAAGAAATGCCCCAACCAATTTATAACATGTTTTTCATGTGCACATGGCACTTTGAGATGACATTGATAACCAAAGTGCTTACAGAATGAGAATCTGGAAACACCAGAGAGTGACTGTAACCATTGACTCTTGTGACCATTAAAAACAAAAAACTTACCAGATGATTAACAAAATATTGATTTCTACATATACTTATGTAAAATAAAATACAAATTTAAAAAATATGAAGAGTTTATGAAGCAACTAATACAACTACTACACATCCACAGTCATGAACAGAATATCACAGGTTCTAGGTCTATGGCTCATACATCTGATGTTGTCTCCCCTTTTATGACTCCACCAAAATTATGTGGCATTTTTCCAAGTATACGGAAATGTATACTTGGAAAAATGTACATTCAGGCTTTGGGCTTTATTTGGCATGAGAATTTGGCATGCCCACCAGGGCATATTTCCCCAAGGTTTCTACCACCCCTCCTCAGCAAAGATTGGATCTCACCCTCAGGGGGCATGGCAACTAGTTCTGGATTCCTCAGGAAGAGAAGGATGGAAGGCTGGTGAAAAGCAAGAGAAGGTCCAGAAGCAAGCATGGGGATGAGCTGTTAAATTAATCCTGAAGAAAATCTGAAAGAACAGAGATCAACTAACCTGGCAATAAAATGGACTAGGACCTTTTAAGATGGTAATTCCCAGTTGTAGGCTGGGCACTGAAAAAATGGTAAGTGACTCTTTTCAACCATATTCTATTCTTACTACCACTGCCTTAATTCGGGCCACCACCATTTCACCCTTAACTTGCTACAACCACATTCTGTTTCTGAAAGTCGTTTTGTCCCCTTCCAATCTACTCTCTATACCACAGCCAAAGTCATCTTCCTGAAATATAATTCTGATTACTTCACTGTCTGGCTTTAACACAATTGCTCCCTACTAAACATACTACACTCTAATTGCCTGTTTGTCTTCTGTAGATTTTTTGGGGGAATCTCCCATGTGACTATAAGTTCCACAAGAATGGTCAGTTTCAAATTCAAATTAGCTAAGTAACCATGCCCTAGTACAGTCCCTGCTCTCAGTGCGTTCCAGGAAAACTGTTTCCTCCCCTTATAGCCTATCATGGTAGGTCCCTGGTCCCTGGGTATGTCAACGTCTTTTCCAGATTCCCATAACCTCTCGCACATTTCTTTGAACAATCCTTCAACTAAAATCACTTCAAATCCAAACTGAGCACATTTTCTGTTCTGGACCCTGATTGACAGTCTAAAATACAAAAAGAAATAGCATACTAATGGTCTCTTTAGATTTTAAGTAACTTGTTGCTTTATCCTTTCAAACACCCTATTTTCGAGTAATTTCTTTTAGTACAAAAGATATTTAATGTGGCAGTTATTTTTTCCAATTTTGTTTTCAGATTTTGTTTCACCTGTACATTCTTTAAACCTATATTCTTTAAATGTAGAGATTTACAATTAAGTAATAATTATCTTAGGGGACAGCTAGATGGCTCAGCTGGTAGAGCAAGCAACTCTTGATCTCAGTGTCACGAATGCAAGTCCCACACTGGCACAGAGCTTACTTAAAACAAAACAAAACAAAAAAGACCCACTACATCTTTGGATATAGGAAAATGTGTCTGAACAAACAGAAAATTTACAACAATTTAGAATTCCTCCTGGTACAACTACAGAAAAGTTTCCAGTGATATATCTGTGTAAAATAGCTCAATCTTTTAAAAAGTTGAAAACCAAAAAGAAAAACAAGCATATATATTTAAATATTTGGCAAAGGGACGCCTGGGTGGCTCAGCTGGTTAAGCGGCTGCCTTTGGCTCAGGTCATGATCCCAGCGTCCTGGGATCAAGTCCCACATCGGGCTCCTTGCTCAGCAGGGAGCCTGCTTCTCCCTCTGCCTCTGCCTGCCACTCTGTCTGTCTGTGTTCGCTCCTGTGCTCTCTCTCTATCTGACAAATAAATAAATAAAATCTTTAAAATAAATAAATAAATATTTGGTAAATAACTACATATATTTGGTAAATGACTTATCCATAAATTTAAAAATTATTCTAAATTTAATACAAATAGCTTAGTTTTATAAGGGGAGGATACAGGTGTTGTGGAAACCTAGAGCTTGTATGACCTAGGAACGGGGGGAAACCTCTCCATGAAGGGAAAAAAAAGGACTAAAAACAAGACTGGCTGGGAAGGTCCCTTAGCACGTGAAGGTCCTGAGGCTTAAGTTTCATTTGCTTCATGCTAAATCCATGTCTGGTTATAAAAACAAAATACCATTGTAATTCCTTCATCATCAAACTACAGGCGAATGTTCAATACTAGTATTTTCTGTATATAAAAAGAAAACTTTTTGGGCGCCTGGGTGGCTCAGTGGGTTAAAGCCTCTGCCTTCAGCTCGAGTAATGATCCCAGGGTCCTGAGATGGAGCCCCACATTGGGCTCTCTGCTCAGTGGGGAGCCTGCTTCCCACCCCCCACCCCCTGCTCTCTCTCTGCCTGCCTCTCTGCCTACTTGTGATCTTTGTCTGTCAAATAAATAAAATCTTAAAAAAAAAAAAAAAACTTTTAAACTTCTTAATGAAAATCTGAACTCTCACTTGATGTCAAATTTTGGTAAGTTCAGTGTATATTTGCCCCTTTTACACAACAGCAACTATACAATTATATAACAACATAACCATAATAGAAGCAAAGTCAAGGAAGGCTATAATTAGTTGTTGATAATTATATGATTTTAACTGACAGGACTCATGGCTTTTTAATTTATTTTTTTAAAAGAAGTAGCTGTATTCCAGGTTAGAATTCAAAGAAAATAGCTAAATCCACATTATGTGAAGAATAAAGCAATTCCTAGTCAGATATCCCAGAAATGGCCAATCAGAGTGAAAAGAAAAACTAAGTTAGATTCATTATCATTTTTGCAATTAAACATTCATTCAAAAGGTATCTTTCCTCTTTCCAAAAAACAAAATTAAGAAGTCTATGAAACTTATAATCACCATTTTACTCATTAAAAAAATAATTATCTTAAAATAAGTACCTCTGTCAAATAAAAAAAGATTCTAAAACAAGGAAACTTGTAAAGTCTTTCTTATTTTGACACTGAATTTTAAATAGTCTTAGCTAGTGCCATTCTTACTTATTGTTCTCACTCCTTCCCACTGAAGGAACAGGGAGGGGAAGGGAGAAGGAGGAGAGAGGAAGGAGAGAAACCTTGGCTTCAGACAAAATACTCCGATAATGCTGAGACATAAAACACAAGGAGGCATTACAATGAGCCATGCTGTGCTGACGATTATGCTGCATGCTGTTGGCCCTTTGGGTGGGTTTGTGAGACCTGGGCACTGTGCTGGCTTTGCACTCACAGAATCCACTCCCCTCCCCAGGAACTCAGAGTGGCTTCAGAATGGGCTGGCCAGTTTTATAGACTGGCGAGAAGTTTATTCCTTATAGCGGTTCTGAAACAGGAGCTGAATGTAAAACAGGCACAGGTTGTTAGACAGGAATGTCAATGAACCTGATTGAAAGAGAGAAAGCAAAGCAAGCTGAGAGGAAGAATGTCCTCTCTGGGATTCTGACACCTTTGAAAACTGGGACAAGAGTATCTTTTCCCTTCTTTTTCTTTGTAACAATGGTTCAATAGGGTATGAACAGGGCAGGAAAGGATGGCCCCTTCTCTTCAGACCAAAGTCTTTGTTTCCATGACCATAGAGCAGCTACAAAAATGATTTGTGAATACAGAAACAGAATGGCTGATAATAAAATATCCTTAGAAAGTTCTGAACTGTGGCTAAATGCCTCTTCATAAAAAAAAAAAAAAAAAAAGGAAAAAAAACCCACCTTTGTGCCAACCAAGTCTCACCCCCCTTTCCCAAAGATATGAGTTAAACCAAAAGAAGGGCAGACTCATGCAAAATTTTTCTAGATTTTTAATGTAGTGAATTTCTGATGTTAAAATGGAATAGCATAAAGGTGACAACCAAAAAAAGCAGCTCTTGTGGTCTAATGTCTTAGAATCCACACCCTTCACCTTGCATGTGTGGAAGAAGAAAGAGCAGAAGATAAAATCACTTCCACCTGGACCACTGCTTCTCTTTATCTGTTAAAGGCACGTATATCACTCCCATCAGGGGTTTCATCTTGACACTGCCGTCCTGTAGCTTGTCGTACTGCTCCAACATCTGGTTTCCACCTGCGGGACCAACTGGCAATATCAATCTCCCACCAGGCTTTAACTGGTCTATCAGCTGAAAAGAAAAGGAAAAGAAAAAGACATGCACACCAAGTTACAGATTTTATATTGAGAGTCATTTTGCATCACCATAAACAACTTCCAGTGTCCAGGAGCAGAAAGCAGAAATGCACTTCATTTAGTATATCCATACTTTGATCGTTAAACTTATTACTCAAATCACAACTTACCCGTTTACCTATAGACCTCTTCTACTAAACTACAAGTTCTCTGACGAGAGAGACTGTGATGTTATTCATCTTTGTGCGCCTGGGACCTAACACGGTACATGGTACAACTGGAGGGGGCTCAGTATGAGCTAACCATTACATAATGTGGAGCTAGCCTCTTGGGAAGACCAAAGGCAAAGCAGAACATTTCAATGCCTGTACCCCTGTTTTGAATCTTTGTGGTCTGGAGCGGAGAAGGGAGCAGGGGAGCGCAGAAAATCAGCAAGGAGTCCCTATCTTGTCACTGTAGAATTTAGGGCATCACTGAGCCAAAAAATAAGGGAACTTCGGTTTTATGACTGAATTTAGGAATACTGGCATCATGACAAAGGAAGGTAGGGCTGGAGTTCCTGCAGCATCAGACTGCAGATACCCTTGTCAATGAAAAACCAAGACTACTCAATGAAAGCCCTTCTGGTCAGAAAACTTTCAGGTCATATGTTAACATTTGAATATGGCCTTAGTAATGACTATTTACAAACCCTGCAAGGGAGAAACTTTACTTTGAATGGGATTACTCCATAAAATCAGGGCCTCAATTAAATTTTCAGTTGTCAGCAAGCCTATCTTATTTTTCCCATTTTAATTTTTACTCAAGTAATTCTTGCAAGTATTCCTTGAGTTGTTTCTCTAAATGTCAAGGTTTATGATAAAATGAAGGAGACCTGCCCCCTAAATCCAGTCATTTTAAATATTTTAAATGCTTTTGGCTGTGTCATCAGCATTTACTTTTTTGTAGTGATTATTTCTAAAGCATGTCTTTTATCTTTTTCATTAAAATATAATTGACATATAACATCATGTTAGTTTTAGGTGTATGACATATGGTTTGATAATATGTATATACCGCAAAATGATTACCACAATAAGTTTAATTAACAACCATCACCACAGATAGTTACAATTTTTTGTGATGAAGAGAACTTTCAAGACCTACTCGCTCAGCAACTATCAAATACACAATACAGTGATGTTACCTACTGTCACCATACTGTAGTGTTTATGTTATTTCAAATTATATGCTAGGTGAGGCCTGAGCTCCCTTCTCCTTTTCCTCAATCCAACCAATATCATAATTTTTTAAAACCACTTTCAATTATGACTGTAAACATAATCTGCAGCTGAGCCAAGAGGTATCCAATGTCTGTTTCCTTTCTTAGACAACAGTTGTTTATCCTGCACTTAGAAACTGAAGCTCTTTTGGGGCACCTGGCTGGCTCAATTATAAGAGCACAACTCTTGATCTTGGAGCTGTGAGTTTGAGCCCCACACTGGGTGCAGAGATTACTTTAAAAGAAAAACGAATAAACTTAAAAAAAATAAAGCTCTTTCTTTTTTCACTCAATTTTTTTGGTAACTTTTTCTAAATATTTGTACCCTCCAACAACTTCTCAAACCTATCTAATTAGTGTTTTTTTCCCCTAAGACTTTATTTATTTATTTACTTACTTGACAGAAACAGAGAGAGAGAGAGAGTGCACACAAGCAGGGGGAGCAGTAGAGGAGGGGAGAAGGAGAAGCTCGATGGGGGACTTGATCCCAGGACCCTGAGATCATGACCTGAGTAGAAGGCAGATGCTTAATTGACTGAGCCACCCAGGCACCCCTAATCAGTGTTCTGTTGTTCTTTGGTAGCTTCAAGTGCCTTCCTCCTCCAGTTCTGAATCTGGGCTGGTTAATCCCTAGCCCCACTGCACAGCTCTCATCAGGAGAGGTTGCTTCTAATGCTGGGGACTCTCATCATCTTCTCTCCTGAGCCGGCTGTTCACCTGCCCAGATTCCAGGGCTTCCTCTTTCTGGTTTTCCCTACCATTTCTCTCCTCCCTCATTTTTAAAAAAGATTTTATTTATTTATTTGACAGAGAGGGACACAGCAAGAGAGGGAACACAAGCAGGGGGAGTGGAAGAGGGAGAAGCTGGCTTCTTGCCCCTGAGCAGGCAGGCCGATGTGGAGCTCAATCCCAGGATCCTGGGATCATGACCTGAGCCGAAGGCAGATGCCTAATAACTGAGCCACCCAAGTGTCCCTATTCTCCCTCATTTTTGGGCATTAAAAAAACGCCTTTAGAAGTATTCTGAAACAGTGCATGGAGTATTTTAAAAGAGAGAGACTAAGATTTGCAAATCTAAAACTATATTTTATGTATTTGACAATATGTGTGGGTACAGAATTCAAGGTTGGAAATCATTTTCAGCTGAGAATTGTGAGTTTGTTCCTCTGACTTGTTGAGTCTAATGCTGCTGCAGTCTGACACCTTTCTGGTTACCAATCCTTAACAGATTATGATTTGTTGTTCTGGGAACTTTTAGAATCTTCTCTTTATCTCGAACACTCTACAATTTTATGGTGATATAATGTTTTTTTTTCCCCCTCTCCTTTTAAAAAAAATTCATCATACTGGGTACTCAAACTATAGAATCATAACCTTTGGTTCTTGGAAATTTTTTTTTTTTTTTTTAAGATTTTATCTGATAGGGAGAGACACAATGAGAGAGGGAACACAGGCAGGAGGAGTGGGAAAGACAGAAGCAGGCTTCCCATCAAGCAGAGAGCCCGATGCGGGGCTTGATCCCAGGACCCTGGGATCATGACCTGAGCTGAAGGCAGACGCTTCAATGACTGAGCCACCCAGGCGCCCTTGATTCTTAGAAATTTTCTTACTTAGGGCTTAGGGCTTAGCACTAATTGTTCTCATACAGAATTTCAAGCAGCAGCCCCTCTTGTCAGACCCACACTTCATCTCTGACTTCTAAGATCCTCATGCCTCCGATTTCTAAGCTCTTTCCAAGTTGTGTGGAGCAAATTGCTTCTTCAATGACCCCCTCTGCAGCCTCTTTGGTCCAACTTCCTCAAGCCTCCTGAGTCAGTTACTGCTCCACCCACTTCCATCTGCATACACCACAGGGTTGGAGAGTGCAGGTATAATCCCCAAGATAATGAAATATGGAGTTTCTGTTTCCTGCTTTTCTAGTTTTTTTAGGGTGATATACAAAAGGAAGCATAAACATCTTTTCTGTTATCCTACAACTGAAAGGCCCTCCCTTCAGCATGTCTCTATTTATTTTTAGCATGTCTCTCTTTAATCAGGTGTTAAAGACCCCTACAATACTTCCAAGTGCTACTACAAACATTTAAATTCACACTGAGCTAGGGATGCCTGGGTGGCTCAGTCCGTTAGGCATCTGACTCTTGATTTCGGCTCAGGTCATGAGCTCAGGGTTGTAAGATCAAGCCCCGTGTTGGGCTGGGCTCCGTGCTTAGCAGGTCAGTGGGGTCAGTGGGGGAGTCTGCTTCTCTCCCTCTCTCTCTGCCCCACCCCCTGTGCGCAAGCTCTTTCTCCCTCTAAAATAAATAAATAAATCTTTAAATTCGTATTGAGCTAAAGCCAGAAATGCCCTTCAAGATCATCTCAGGGACTTAGTGGGGAAGATAAGCTCTGCACTCATGCCCCTCATTTAAATACCGTTCTATTTCACATTTTAACTGTTCCTACTAGGCTGCATTAAAGAAAAAAAAAGTTAAAAAACCTACAGACCATGTATCATATGTGAACATTCACTGAGCTATTCATTTATGACTTGTACATCTTTCTACAGCATATATGTTTTTAATTTTAAGTAAACTCTCTTTCACACATGGGGCTCAAACTTATGACCCCAAGATCAAGATTTGCATGTTTTGCTGAGCCAGCCAGGCATTCCCTTTGCAGTATATTAACCCTTCAATTAAAATGTGCTAAAACCGGGACGCCTGGGTGGCTCAGCTGGTTAAGCGGCTGCCTTCGGCTCAGGTCATGATCCCAGCGTCCTGGGATCGAGTCCCGCATCGGGCTCCTTGCTCGGCGGGGAGCCTGCTTCTCCCTCTGCCTCTGCCTGCCTCTCTGTCTGCCTGTGCTCGCTCTCTCTCTAACAAATAAATTATGTTAAAACCACAGGTTTATGGGGCGCCTGGGTGGCTCAGTGGGTTAAGCCTCTGCCTTCGGCTCAGGTCATGATCTCAGGGTCCTGGGATCAAGCCCAGCATCAGGCTCTCTGCTCAGCGGGGAGCCTGCTTCCCCCTCTCTCTCTGCCTGCCTCTCTGCCTATTTGTGATCTCTGTCTGTCAAATAAATAAATAAAATCTTTAAAAAAATAAAAATAAAACCACTGGTTTAGTTGTTTTTTTTTTTTAAGATTTTATTTATTTATTTATCAGAGAGAGAGGGAGAGCGAGCGAGCACAGGCAGAGTGGCAAGCAGAGGCAGAGGCAGAAGCAGGCTCCCTGCTGAGCAAGGAGCCTGATGTGGGACTCGATCCCAGGACGCTGGGATCATGACCTGAGCCGAAGGCAGCCGCTTAACCAACTGAGCCACCCAGGCAACCCACACTGGTTTAGTTTTAAAAAGAAAACACACAAACAACAACAAAAGGTAACAGGGTCAGAGAAAATAAGTAATTTTCTCAAAGTCATTCAGTCAATAGCCAGAACAAGTTCTCTAACTTTCAGCTTTTCATTAACTGATCTAAACACACAAATAAGAACCCTTCCAGACTGCGGAGTGGTTGAGACTGGGCAGAAGTGTCACTCTTAGCCCCTAGTCATCCAGTCCAGAATGGTAGAAAACTCCAGACACCATAGAAACAGAAGAACTCAGTGAACTTAACCAGGGATTATTAAGGGCTGACAGAAGTTCATCAGTCTTCCTGAAATAGAAAACCAAGATTGGGGGTGCCTGGCTGGCTTAGTCAGTTAAAAATTTGACTCTTGCTTTTGACCCAGGTCATGATCTCAGGGTCCTGGGATTGAGCCCCAAGTTGCGCTCCGCATGCAACTCAGACTCTGCCTGAGTTTCCCCCTCACCCCCCTCCCTGCTTGTCATGCTTTCTCTCTAAAATTAAAAAGAAAAGAAAATTTTAAGAACAAAAAACCAATTTTGTACTTAAATATTTTCTTGATTATGT
>ML100661.1:0-16715 GCA_003697995.1 Taxidea taxus jeffersonii
ACGTGGGACTTGATCTCAGGACCCTGAGATCATGACCCGAGCCAAAGGCAGCGGCTTAATCCACTGAGCGACCCAGGTGCCCCATAAACTGGAAACTTTTATACATTTGTGAGCAAGGGTTTGAAAATGAATGTTTAAGACAGTGTTTGTTTTCAAATAAGATTGATGAGAAAGGTAACCAAGAAGTCTGGAAAATTAATCAAGTGGAGGATATAGACTAAGTGGTGTGTGTAATGGGCCTCCTTGGGAAGAAAATATGGTACTTTGTCATTTACACGAAGTGGTCCTTGATTTCTGGAAGTAATATTTTTTCTTTCCTATCTTCTAATCCCACTTTACTGAATCTTGAATTGAGCTATAATTGTCAAACAATTCTAATCAAGTTGCCATAATTCCTGATTTACCTTGATTTGTTTCAGCACCAAAGCCTCTGTGCCGAAAGAAAGAAAGAAAGAGAAAGGAAGGGAAGAAAGAATGGAAGAAGGAAGGAAGGAAGGAAGGAAGGAAGGAAGGAAGGAAGGAAAAGAAAAAAAAGGAAAGAAAAGAAAAGAAAAGGGAAGAAAGAAGCTATGCTTGCCCCTTGCTCAAGCTAGCTTGAAAGCATATTTCCCAGTGTCACATACGGATCAGAAAAGATGTTGACCTTAGAAAAATAAGGTATAAGTTTTACCATCCAGTTCAATTTAGTCACAGTCATACCTACTGTCAAGTTTGATCTAAAGTCAAATTGTAAATTCACAGGGAATGGAACCAGGGGAAGCTAATCATACTGGTGATGCCAAAGATATTTGAAAATACAGCCATTTCCCATTTATGCTTCTGTTGTAATTGTTATTGTTTATAGTAATTCAACAGAATTATATTTATAAGTAAAAAAAAATCTGTTACAACAAACCCTCAGTATTCAAAAAAAAAAAAATCAAAAGCAAAGATTTCCCTCAATGACTTCAGCACTAGTGACTAGGAAGTTGAAATGCTAAGAAATAGATAATCCATAAACGCTTTATTAAAATTACATTCCAAAATGTGAAGGATGTTTGAATCTGCTTTGAAAATTTTCTATCTAAATTTATTATTTGTCTCTTCGTTCAACAAATGTTTATTGAGTATCTAGTATGTTGCAGGTATTGTTGTAAACATCAGGAAGCAAAAAGAATAATCCATGCACTACTGGAGCTTAAATTGTAATGAGCCTGAGTATTCAACAAGGATGTAAATAAATTTCATTTTGATTGTCTATGCACATTAAAGAGATAAGCTTAGAGAACTATGTTAAAAGGAACTGTGATAGTTGTATGTAAGTTTTGAGGAAACACTGCCAGGATTGACTAGTGATGTCTGCCATGGGAGCAGGATAGAGAAGTATTGGCATGCATGCCACAATTTTTTGCTATTCCTACTCTAGGAAATTACCATGCAGACACAGGCATCAAGTTCAAAATGGTTTCCAATGAAAAATATTTGTGCTAACCACATTCAAACTTTACCTACTTTTATGTTATCATTTTTGAAGTAAAATAAGAGAAAAGAAACTTCTACTTACATTTTTATGTGTTCCAAAACAGGCTCTTGAATTTTCACAGAAGATTAACCTTTTCTTTCCTTTAGCTGTTTATCAAAACATAAGGCTATGCCCTTATCATCAACAGAATATATCTGCCCTTCACTGTTTTACCAGATTATGTCAACTTTAAACTGTTATATTTTCATAACCAAGTCCTTGATCACATTTTCAGGTTAGCCTTACATTAGGTAGGTAGCCACAAACCAAATTTTGGCTAACTTGATAATAAAATACATATGAAAATACATAGGCAAAGAATGCGAACTGACATTTCAAAGAGGAAATATAAACACAACAGAGCAGATAAAAATCTTTGACCACACTAGCAACCAGGAAAATGCAAATTAAACAATAACATCTCATATTTCCCTAACAAATTGACAATCATTTTAAAGGAGTAGATATATAGTACTGACAACAGTTTGAGGCAAAGAGCACACTCATACTTGGGAGTAAAGCAATGCTACCTCTTTGGGAAAAATGTGTCATTATTTAAAAACATTTAAAGTATGTATTCTCTTAGAAAGCATTTCCACTGTCAAGCAGCACTCACACAAGTACATCTGTAAAGTATATTTATTGTCATCTAGTTTATAAAAATAACAACTTTTTCATCAACACAGACTGGTAGAATGTGTAGTAGATTCAGATTATGGAATACAATGCATCCACTGAAAAAGTAAGTTCAATAGACATGACTAACATAATGTCCATGATATTGTAACAAGTTAAAATGTAAATTGTAGAATATTCTCTATAATATGATCCCATTTTATAGATAAATGAATGCATGTACATGTATTACATGTGTATATATCTCTATGTATATAGAAAAATATCCAAAAGCATAAGCACCATACTGTTAAACAATGTCTTGCCTAAAGAGCAAACATTGGAAAAGCCAGATATTCTTTGAGTTTTCACTGCATAAATTTCTGTGTTATCTGAATCTTTTCAATGAGAATTTACTACTTTGTAATAAAAAGGGAAGAGAATGTTGACCAAGAATTTGTCAGAAATATTTAAATAAAACTGAAGTAAGAAGGCATTGTTACTTTCAGACATAATAAAATTTGAGCACTACACCGACCCTAAGTCTTAGCCAGCAGAAGATATAAATTCAGATTAATTAAAAGGATGTTAAATGTATACCAAATCTTGTGCTCCAAATAGTACTATGATAATACTACTCAGAGTATAGTATTTGAGTAGTTTAAATAATTCTACTTAGTACTATCAATAATTTAAAGCTAGTTACCAAATTACAGGCGATATAGAGGGTGGAAGACTACTGTTGTTATACTATTCAAAGCAAAAGCTGTTAGATTAAAAAAAAAGAAAGTGTAAGGAAGTACCATCTTTAGACTTAGAAGTCTCACTTAATGCTTCACATTTCAAATAGACCAAAAATAGTGACATACTAAATAAGGGATAAGACACAAGTATTTATCATATTTTTCCTACATGAAGGTCACCTCAAGATAAACAAAAGAATGATGAGGGTAATTTTCTCTTACTAAAAAATAAATGAATAAATATAGAAGAAACGATAAAATTAAATAATAAATGAAATTTTTAAGTAAAAAATTAATAAGTAACATAAATTTAAAATGTCACTATTTTGCAACTTCTAATGAAATAATGGAGTTGGGCAATGATGAAAAATTGATGACATCACAAATAGCAACAACCAGGCAGGAAATGCCTCCTGACAAAACTCCAACCACCAGGAAAGCCATTTTGCTTGGGGGGAAAAAAATTGAACCCGAATCTGATCACGCATTTCTGTTTCATTACCATATTACAGGAAATAGAGGACAGAAGAACATTTTAAACCAGACCACACGGACGCAATCAGCAATTCCAGACAGGAGAACTAGAAAACAAACAACCTGATTTCTTCAACAAACAAAATAAAATGAAAAAAATCCTAAGAGATGAAGAAAAAAATCCATAGCTTAAAAGAAACGTGGGAGGCACAAAATCCAGTCACCACGTTTGGACCCAACAAACTGTTCAAAAAAAGAAAAAAAAAATATGAGACGATTGAAAATTTCAAAAACTAGGGGAAATTTCATTTTGAGCAATTATCGCTAGCTAGATTTAGTTGTGATACTAACATTATGATTATGTTTTCAAAGAGTTCTTATGTCTCAGAGATATATACTGACATCATTTTAAAGGACATTTTATGATGTCTAGGATTTACTTAAAAATATTTCATGAAAAAAAATATTTCATGAATGGGGGACATTTCAAGGTTAATGATGAAGCAAAGCCATCTGTGAGTTGGTAATGTTGAAGCTGGGTGTTGAAAAAAAGGAGGTTTATGGTATTATTCTATATGCTTCTGAAATGTTTAGTTTTTTTTAATAATGCAAAGCTTAAACATAAGGATATAGGGAATACAAATAGTAAGATTGATGTGGTTGTACCAATGCAAATATGTCTCAAATATTTTTGAAACATTTACAAAACTTAATCATTTTCAAGGTAGAGAGAAGATCTTAGTTCAAAAAGAGAAACTATTTCACTAACAATATTCACTGGCAACAATAAATATTCGAAGAATTAATATCATTGGGAAGAATGTCAGTTTTTCCCAAATTGATTTACAGTCTTTACCATTTCAATGAGATTTTTATTGAACATTTAGAACATTTCACTACATTTCATCTTGAATTAAAATTCAAAATAGTAACCAACGCAATTGTAAAAAGAATAGAGAAAGAAGGCTGCCTCCAACAATTACGTAATAGAGTTAACTAAAATATTATGTAACTGGTATAAGAAATGACAGAACAATGGAATAGAATAGATAGCCTCAAAGTAGACTTTAAGTAGAAGAATTTAATATTTAATAAGTATGCATAAACAGTGGAGGAAATAAATTATTCAGTAAAGACACTGAGCAAATTGACTATTTAGGAAAATAAATCCTGTTAAATATAAAACTAGTCATATTTTATGGTGTCTGCACTTTACCCAATGTTGGGAAGCTACCTTTCACACAAACAACTGAATCACTACAGTTATCCTCTGTACCATGTGATCACTTTCCCTGGGGCCATAGTTTTCAAATCAGGATATATGATTTATAAGATACATAGTCTTCCACGGTCTGGACTGCATCATTAGGTTCAAAAATAGGAGCTGACTATCAAACTACCCTCTCAGGAATACAAAGCTGAGAAATTGAAGAATTTTGGCAAGTTAGCAGAAGGAGCATAAAGGATTCCATAAAGTAATTGAATATTTAGGTCATGTAATATCATTAGGGTCATGTTAATATAAAAAAATCTCTTATGAATTAATAAATAAAAACCAAAACTCTATTAAACACTACAAAAAATACTTCAGATATTTCACAGAAGAAATACAAATGATAGTCATCTGGAAAAAAATGGTTAAACTCCTCTAGCAGTCACAGAACTGCAGTAAAAGTAATAATGAGTTACCAATTTTACTATCAAATTAGAAAAGATAAAAATAAATTTTGTACCTTTGAACACTGACAGGGTTGTGCTGAGCTAGGTCTGGCTTATCCCTGCCGGTGGGAATATAAATTAATAAAAGTTAACCAATCAATAAATTGTCTGAAAGAAATTTGGGTGTATCTATCAAGAGCCTTAAAACAGTGAATGTATTTGGATACTCTTTGATCCAGAATTGTCACTTCTAGGATTCTATACTAGTAAGAAACAGAAATATCTGCCAATATTTACATAGGATGTTTCTGAATCACTTTTTATAGTAGTGAAAAATTGAGAAATAAAAAAATGTTAAATAAGTATGCTTCGCAGCAGTGATAGAATTGATCCCTAACATTTAAAAGTGTACTAAGTGCCAGAAACTCTATGTATCTGATTTAATCTCATAACAACCTTTGGAGGTGGGTATATCTATTACCTCTACTTTCCAAATGAGGAAACTGAAACACAGAGAGGTCAAGACAGCTGGTAAATTGCTGATCAGGAATATGAACAGAGCAGTCTGGTTCTACAACTGGCACTTTTCACTCTGCACTTTAACAGCATTTGCTGAGTCTTTTAATATGCCAGATGCAATGCTAGCATTTTATACTGCATTATTTAATACAAAGCATAAAAAATTCTGTTGATATTGTCATTATGAACATCAGAAGGCTGAAGAAAGAGGGTCAGTAGCTCATCAAGGATTATAGAGCTACAAGTGACAGTTTCAGAGAGGTCTGAGGCACATAAAAATGGCCATGTTATGACATGAGCATTTGTTAAGTACAGTACTAAACTGCAGGGTTTGGGAGAATGAACTCTTTTGCTGTGAGGAGTAAAAGTGAAGCAAACTTTCTGCAGTTTGACACTCTCTCACAAAATTATGAAAGTGCAGAATCACCAGTCAGCAATCCCAATTTTTGCATGCAATCCTATTATCGTGCCAGCCCATGGACATCAAAGTATGTGTGTGACGATATCAACTCCAGGAAGCAAGTTATAAGGAAACTATTTGCAAGCAAGTTATGGGGAAACAATTCAAATATCCATTAACAGGGGGATGGTTAAACAAATTATGTTATACCAATAAAATTCCCACTAT
The DNA here is from genome assembly GCA_003697995.1 of Taxidea taxus jeffersonii. NCBI lineage: Eukaryota > Metazoa > Chordata > Mammalia > Carnivora > Mustelidae > Taxidea > Taxidea taxus. The sequence continues at coordinate 6,140 of ML100661.1, forward strand.
GCAGTTGTGAAAAAGAATGAGAGAGCGATTAACATGTACAGGCCTGGACAGAAAATCATAAACCTGTTATAGGAAAAGATATAGTAAGTAACTTCCTCAAGATAACATCTGCCTCCAGTGTCCATAGTCTTTATAACTACATAATATTGCTTCTTTAAAAGCGTGAGTTTTGGGGTGCCTGGATGGCTCAGTCAGCTAAGCATCTGCCTTGGGCTCAGACCATAATCCTAGGATCCTGGGATCAAGCCCTGCATCAGGCTCCCTACTCCAAAGCACCACTCTCCCCCCGTTCATGCTCACTCTTGCTCTCTCTCTAATGAATAAATTTAAAAATCTTTAAAAAAATAAATTAAAGCATGTGTTTTAATGGATACATAATATTGTAACATGTCATTGTATCACTATTTTTTTTTTAATTTTTATTTATTCATTTGAGAGAGAGAGAGAGTAAGAGAGAGCATGAGCAAGGGTAAGGGATAGAGGGAGAAGCAGGCTCCCTGCTGAGCAGGGAGCCCAATGCAGGACTCCATCCCAGGACCCCAGGACCATGACCTGAGCCCAAGGCAGATGTTTAACCAACTGAGCCACCCAGGTGCCATGTATCACTATTTATTTAACTTTTTCCACAGTTATTCTAAAATTTTAAGATAAACATCTTTATACATAAATTTTCATTTGAATCACTGATTTAAAAATAAATCATTCTTATGTCCCCTTGCTTAATCACAAAGTAATTTGTTATGAAATTGATTAGTTCTTCCTCATAACCACTTTAGCAATAGAAATTATATTTTGGTAAGCAGAAATCATTTGCAATTTACAATAAAATTTTGATTGTACTCTGGGTTTCAAACATTACAAACCTCTGGTAATCCTTTCACTGCAGGGAAAATTGTAATCGAGAATATTAGGAGATATGCCTAGAGAATGCCAGCTCCACGAGAGCAGAAATACTCTATCTTGTTCATTTTGAGTCTGTATTGTCTGAGCTTATGTGTGCACAGAATTAACAATAAATATTGAAAGAGGGAAGAAAGGAAGGAAAGAAGGAAATAGGTATAGGAAAAATATCTTGAAATAATGACTCAAGAGCTTACATTGCAGAGGAAGTTTATTCGATTGCTGTGATGAAAAGAAAACTCAACTCTTATGCTGGAAAAGGGGATACCCAGAATGTCTCAGGGAAAGCCTTATTTGAAAGATGAAAGTGTGTACCAATATTGTCAATTTCACACTGAGCCTTTTTGATCCAGCCTGTCCAGCCTGCACCATGATGCTAACCACAGCATAGCATGATTACTTATACTACCAGCCATCAGACACAAAGACCACCAAGAGTCCTTCAGAACCAGCTCATACACAGTCCATTTTGAAGCCAGAAGCTTCTGAGTTCTGCCCTCACAATTGCATAGCCTGTAGCCTGTTCTCCTGCTGTTCTGCCCATTATTATCTCTGACCACTTTACTCCAGGCTGAAGGTTGAAAGCCCATTTTAAAGGTCAGCAGCAACAACCACAGGAAGATCTCTCGGCCACCTCATCTTCATCATTGGCCAGGCCTCCTCTCCCCTCATACCATCAAGCCGATAGCACCATCCCAACCTGGTGCTCTTACCCATCAGGCTTCCTATTACCAGCTATGTACCTGCTCCCGCAACAAGTATTTAAGTACTTCCATACTCTTCCACAGGCTAGTGGTCCCTTGACGTCCTAACCTGATGGGAACTGCCATCTCAGAATCCTACTGAAGCAGTTGCCTAGAATCTACTGTACCACTTGTGAAATAAATGACCACCAGTCTACCACATGAGGCTATAGCTTCCTATCCTCTTTAAAATTCAACAGTTTAGCCTACAATGACCTAAATCACATATACTTAGTTGGTCCATCTAAACTCACTCCCAGTTGTGTTCTCCTAATCTACCACCCTGAAGCCACCCTCAAGCCAGTAAAACAGGCCATAATTTTACTCCTGAAAAATTGTTTCCTTACTGTAGAGTCTTCACACTGTGTGAGTATCCTCTCCAGAAAGCTCTGTCTTTGGACCTTTGCACAGCTGGCTTCTCTCTTGGTTTAAATGTTTCCTTTCATGAGATGAACTTTCCTATGAGCCCTATCTAAGTAGGTTTCCACCTTCATTCCCAATCACAGAAACCAGTATGCAGCTTTCCCATTATCTGTTCTAATTTGTAATTACTCATTTATTAATTTGCCTACTTTATGCCTGACCAACCCTACCTATGAAGTAATGGGTTCTACCTGAGCAAGAACTAGAGTTGTTGTGCTCACTGCTGCCCACGAGCACTCCACTCAGTGTTACCACTGAATTCTGAATAAAAAATTCTAAACCATGGTCTCTCATATGCTGGGCCATTATCAGAAGCTATAAGTAATAGATAAGATGTAGAAAACGGAATCTTTAGCTTCTAGAACTCACTTGGAAAGAAAGTAAAACATGATGAAAAGGAATACAGGTTTTGAGGTTGAGATTAAAATTCTGTCTCTTCACTAACTTGAGAAAGTTCTTGCCAGTGTGAACTTTGATAAGCCTCTTGCCCTATCTTAGTCCTGTTATACTATTTGTAAAGTGAAATGATTGAACTATTTGATCTCTTATCTACCATACAGTTCTAACAGATCTTTGAAGATTCTTTTTATATAATCAGACACCTTTAGATTTGCATTTTTCAAAGTATGGTCCCTGTGGAGGTAAAGGGTTCAAGTTCAAATAATTTGGGAACCATTGGGTTAAACAAAGTTAAATAGCTATTTTTGCTCTAGGAATTCTCTTGGCCTTTAATATGCTAATGTATACGGGGGATCCCTGAGAGTGAAAGACAGTGTGGAGCAATTCCCCAAAGCATTTGAGCACTGATCCCTTGTTTGTATTACCTGGAAATAGTATATATGGGAAATCACCACATTACTGGTATTTAAGCAGAAGAATTAATATAGACTTTCAGAAACATTAATCTGATAATGGTAAGTAGAATGCATCAGAAAAATTATCAACTGAGCAATAAAATTAAGATACTTCAAGAAGCATGAAAAGATACAAAAGAAAGTGACTTGAATCGTATCTATTTTAATTTGCTTTGAACAACTCAAAGATCTTGATTAGTCCTTCTTGCTACGGAAAAAATTAAATATTAACACCTAGCCCAAGAGATTGTTTTTAAAAAAATCATGAATAGGGACAGAGACTCTATATTGAAACTTATAATCTGAAAGAATTTTGATGTGTTTAGCTGACATGAATTCAATCTACACTTAAAACTACAGAAACAATTAGACCTATTTTTGATCCTAAGCTCACAGATTCCATCATGATAGATAAGGATAATACTGTCTTTCATATTCCAACAAATTAAAATTTAGAAAGTTATCAATGGACAGTGTGATTATTTTTCCACATCATCAGTTAATCACATTTTATTCAATTATGCTTTTTTTTCTGGTTAGTTGCTAACCAGTAAAAACTTTTTTAGCTTTGTAACAATCTATCTCTACCATCTCCCAGATTTTCTCCAGAATTTTTGGAGCACGAGCTCTCTGACTTTCCACAGTACAGTCAAAATATTTAGTTGCTTAGTGTATAAAAGAGCAGAGTCAAGGCTTGAGGTAATACAGGTTTGATATGTGGGCTCATACCCACTTCCTCTAATGCCTCCTGATTGACTACCAGAAATAAGTGTCAGCTCACAACTGATTGACTCTCTTCCTCCCTTTTTCAAAAATGTTCAAAATTTCCATCTCTGTCAGAACCCAAACTCATCTCAAATACCAGAAAGAAGTATTCTTCCTTCTTCATTGATTCCTAGACTAAATGCAGTTTATATGCTACTCTATAGTAGACCTGCTATATACTATTCATTCTATATAACCAGATATAAAGTAGGACTTAACATTTGGACATTAAACTCACTGCTTTGAATGTGTTTTACAAGCCGAGGTCTTCTGTTCATATGGAGATACACAGCACAGTCAATTTTTCTTAAATGGTGAGTATTTTCAAATCCACATGAGCCTCTGGAAAACTATGTAGTCATGCTTCTGTGAATATTTATTGAAAGCCAGCTCTTTTCTTAGCTTTGACAACGGGGGAATATTTAGCAGCATAAAGACAATATTGTTTTCTGCAAAATTTCTTTGGCCTTATTGTATACCAGCACCCAAAGATGGATTCCATGATGCATTGTGGCATCTCGCTTTCCTTCCAAAAGTACTCCACAATGACAGTTGCTTTCACTGAACAAAATCATTCCAGGAATCTACTAAGTTAGTTCATTCTTTGTATTATCTTCACCTTCTATAATTTAAAATATAAACATGTCTTGACCATTTTTTATTATAGAGTTATTTTATTTTTATTTTTGTTATTTTTATATATGTATGTATGTATGTATTTTATCTTTTCAGTGTTCTAAGATTCATTGTCTATGCTCCACACCCTGTGCTCCATGCAATACATGCCCTCCTTAACACCCACCACCAGGCTCACCCATCTCCCCACCCACCTCACCTCCAAAACCCTCAGTTTGCTTCTCAGAATCCACAGTCTCTCATGCTTCATCTCCCCCTCCAACCTACCCCAATTCACTTTTCCTTTCCTTCTAATGTCCTCCATGTTATCCCCCATGCTCCACAAGTAAGTGAAACCATATGATAATTGACTTTCTCTGCTTATTTCACTCAACATAATCTCCTCCAGTCCCATCCATGCTGATACAAAAGTTGGGTATTCATCCTTTCTGATGGCTGCGTAATATTCCACTGTATATATGGACCACATCTCCTTTATCCATTCATCTGACTTAACTATTTTTTAAATGCTATTGTTTGTATCTATTGCTTAGCAAATACAGTTGTACATTTTATAGGTAAAAAATATAACCTTCCTGTGAGACAACTCATGGCTATGTTATTAGCTCCCATTGATGCCTGCCTTCTCTAACTCCCTAGAGATAATCACTTTATTAAAAAAAGCTCTGGTTTACAAATTAAAAGAATACTAAAGCACATGGGTTTTTTAATTGAATACTAAAGCCAAAAGGGAAGATCTCTCATATTTTAGGGCTATAACTCATAACAAAGTATTGTACACCTGTCTTAACTCTGCTAGGATATGTGAGTATTTCTGTTATACTTAAGAGTGGAAATATTGTCAGGATAGATAAAAAAGAAGAAAAAAAGAAAAATCCCAGAGACAGCATTTGTTTTATCAGTTCTCTGTCAAAATCATCATGTTAAAATGAAATATGAAACTCATATTAAAATAAAATAAATTAAATTAAAATGAAACTCAGTTTCATTTCTACACCAATGGCTCCCAAAGTTTTATTTTTAGTCCATATCTCTTACCTAACTCCATGCACATATATTCCTTGTGCCTTCATTTATATGGCTAATAATTTCAGAATTAACACATCCAACTTAGAACTTTTTACCCCCCAAACTAAACCTATTCCTCCCCTCATCGCTTTCATCTCAGTAAATTAAAACACTCTTTGTCCTATTGCTTACATCAAAAGTCACCATTGAGACCCCTATTTGTTCCTATTTCTCAACTCTGTGTTATACTTTCCCCCATCTCTCAAATGCTACCGTCCTAGTCTAAACCATCATTGTTGGCCTATAACCTAAGCAGCTTCTTCTAGATTCATTCCCCACTTAGCAGCCTGATTGACCCATCTCCTTGTTATTTACCATCAGTCAAATATCAGGTCAAATGTCACCTCCCATTAGAAAGGACTTTATTGAACACACTACTTAAAGAAGTATCTTCCCTCATTCCACTCCTTTGATACACTTACAAATGTCCACCCATATCCTGTTTCATTGTCTTAATAACACAAATCACCATATGGAAGTAGTTGACTATTTGTTTACTTTTTTATTGTGTGTTTCTCCTTCCCATTCCCCAAATTGATTTTAAGAAGCAAGAGAGCAAGGACAGTGTTTGTGTATTCTCATCAGACAGACCAATTCCTACAATACAGTAGATGATTTAAAATATTTATTGAAGAGGAAAGGGAAAGGGGAAGGAGTGAAATAAGGGAAGAAGAAAAGGAAGGCAGAGAGAGAAGGGAAAGGAAACAGGGAGAGAGAGGGAGGGAGGAAGAGAGCATGGAGAGAAGGGAATGAAAGAAAAAAAGAGATAATAGAGGGATGGTGGGAATAGAAAGAAAGGACAAAGGGACAGCACAGGAGGGGATGGGTGGGTAGAAGAGGGAAGAAGACAATGCAGGGGAGGGGAAAAAAGGAGTTTCTGTCCAAGAGGCTAACAATAACTGCTTGGTTTCAAATCTGAGGATAAGTAACTTTACTTCTCTAAGGTTGAAATACCTCTTTGCACAATGGGAGTAATAACAGATCAAAAGAAACAAAGCATATAAAGCGCTAGTGTAGTGCCCGACATATAATAAACAGGAAAGAAATGTGTTAACTCTTTGCACCTCCTCCAAATCTTCTGACCCTCACCACTTGATCTGACAGAATCACAACCATTCAACTCTGCTTACACACTGGTGATCCACTGTTGAGAGCCAAACAGTCTAACCAGACACAAACTTCAAGTCCCTAGTTTCTCTCCCCACTTCCAGACTTGAACGTAACACCATATTGAAAAGTGTAAGATCTGGACTCTGAGAAGCTACCTAAGGGGTGTGTTTGTTGGTTGGGAGTAGGGTGTTCCATGGATGAAATTAATAAATAATAAATAAATAAATAAATAAATGATAAATAAATAAAATAATAAATTAAAAAGAAGAGATGAGAACTGAAGACATCTAGACAGATAAAGACCTTCTCCTTCTTTCTTCCCACCTTCTATTCTGAGACAGTTTCATCATGCAGTCAGATTAGAAATACTCTGTGTGGCCCATTGGATGCACCTTCCTAGGCAATATCTTTGTCTCTCTTAGGTTTATTATCAAGCAGTGGCCAGCAAGATGACATGTCACCTTGCATTTCTTCCCACCCTTAACAACTTCACTTTCCCTTTTTTCATCTTCACTACCTTGGAATTATACCCTTAAATAAAGCATCACCTCTTAATTCCTTAATTCAGGCTCTGTTTTCCAGGACTATTGGATAAGACTGCTTTTACTAACAAAATGGTCCTAGGAATTTACACTCCCATGCCCAGCCCTCAACAATCTGTAAGGACATCTGTACCTTTAAGTACAGTTAAAACAGTTAAAGCTGCCCTACAAAATACCTGCCAGGGCATGAGTCTAGTAGGGCATTATAGTGGAATCCCAACCATACATCAAAATCAAGAACAAAAGCAAAACTCTTCTGCTTCAAAATGTTTCATTAAAAAGACAAAAAACTCACTTTCTTATCTCCAACTACCCCTACTAATCCCTCTATTCTTTTTTAAATATGTTTTTCAAAGCCCTTTACTAGCCCCCACCTTTAAGACCCAGCCTTTGCTGGAAATGACACCCCTCCAATCTCTGCCAACCATCTATCACCCATCATTCAACCAGGCTCTGAGATAGGTCCTATTCCAGAAGGCCTCCCCTGCCTAGTATAAAGGATGATAAGGATTAGCTACACTACCTCTAGCATTCATAAAAATACACATATTGCATATTTCCTGCTCTAGCATTTTTCATCTAGATTCTAGTAAAATATGAAACAATTTTTTTGTAGTTTCTGTAAGAGTCATGTATACTGAGATACTTACCTCCAGGATCATCAGTACCTGATCTACCCAAATCATGATAAAATAGAGTAAAAGCAGTCTTCTGAAAAACAAAAACAAAAACAAAAACTCTTCAGATGCTGTGATTAAAATTTAGTGCATAAAAGCTAAGCAATCTTGTGGCGCCTGGGTGGCTCAGTGGGTTAAGCCTCTGCCTTTGGCTCAGGTCATGATCTCAGGGTCCTGGGATCAAGCCCCACATTGGCCTCTCCGCTTGTGGGGAGCCTGCTTCCCCCTCCCTCTCTGTCTGCCTGCCTCTCTGCCTACTCGTGATCTCTCTCTGTCAAATAAATAAATAAAATCTCTAAAAAGAAAATAAATAAATAAAAATAAAAGCTAAGCAATCTTAATTATTTCATTGTTGACCATTTGGAAATACCTCTTTTCTATTAGACAGACTTCTGACAGAATAGAGATTAAATGCAGTATAGGCTCTACCACTTATTGACTCCTTCCTGACAGAAGGCAAATCACTCAACCTTTCTCAGTCTCAGTTTCCTTCTTTGCACATAGAGATGATTGTACATATTTATGCCGTGTTGCAAGGAAGAACTATATCTTAAATTATAAAGCACTTGACAGTCATTATTATTAGCAGTTGCATTCTCAGAAATCCCCCAATTTCTTAACCATCACTTAAAATTATAGTGACTTGGTACTAATGCAATATTCTAATAAATGTCTTATTCATCATTTGAATTTAGACTGTGCTGTCCTTAAGTTGAAGGATTTGTATCTTATTTGTTTTCATAGGGTTTTCAATTGAGTTGATTTCATATTTAATGAATTAGTTAGAACTTGAAAGTTTCCCGTATTTTTAGTTGTCTCTACATCTAAGACCATACTACAGTACAATACATCTCTGCCTATGAGATGATTATTCTAACCAACTAATAGATTTTGGCAATTCTGTAAGACCTCAATGTATACAGCATTAGACTGTAAGAATCCATGAAGATATACAGTGTGCTTGTTCATTCCCAAATCAGCCAAAAATTTTATACAGAGCCTGGCACATGCATGAATGATTGAACAAATAAAGGAATAAATGAACAATTTTTCAAAAACCTCCCTTAAGTATAGTGGAAAACAGCATTTGCTTAGATCCACTATTAATTGGGAACACTCTCTTATTTGCAATTTAGAGTATTTTCCAACTCACTACTCAGATATCTAAACCTGAAATCCATTTTTGAAACAAACTCTAATGATACCAAAGTGTCAGTCAAAAAGAGTGATTGTACCACAGACTCCTGGTTGATTGATACTTATCTTAGCAATTTTTACTCACTGATCATAGCTTTAGATTCCATGGCAAGGAAAAAGTTGTGAAGCACTCTGAACTGATCCAAAATTAAAACTTTTATTTGGCTTCTATTCAGGAATGCAAAGAATGAAAAACTCTGGCTCCTCTCTGAAGCATTCCCTGAAACAGACACCCCCACCCACTCCCTCCTATTCATCACACCTCTGGCTTACTCTTATCAGAGCATGTATCATAAAGCATAACAAATATTTGCTACATGTTCTGTGAGCAACTGGAGGCAGGAACCAACAACAAATTCATTTCTTTCTTCCCAGTACCCCGGATATATTCAACTTTTTTGCAGGGGGCGGGGCATGTGGAGATACTGACTAGGGCCATAAAAAATACAGAACTAGTGAAATAATCAGGCTTGTGATCTATGGTACTCTCTTCTTGATGAAAGCTCAGTAAGTTTACTTCAGGGTGGATCTGAACAGTAATTAGGCATGATGTCAACTGCTGAGCCCTTAGGTTATAGCCACCTCCAATTTAACTATGTATATAGCCTGTTAATACTTACAGGACAGTCTAAGAGATGAAATTTGTCTTGGACTGAATCTTATGTCATGGTGAGGTCCACCTCCTTCATGAAACCCTCACGGACCAGCCCAATCATAAAGATGTTACTCTTTCAATGTTAGCATGGGGGCTTCACATATTTTATGAAACAAAAATGTTATGAATAAATATAAAATAAGCAAATGCATTTATTATTTATATCACCTTTTCATATGTTTAATTATAGGCTTTCTCATGAATTCTTTCATTATTTAAATTCTTGAAATATTGTTTTTTTAAATTTATGTTTGACTTGATTATTGGGATCTTGCCAACTATACAGATAACTCTTTGAGGATAAGAACCAGATCTCCTCTTACTATGTTTACCTGCCTAATGTTATCTTAAAGCCTTGCATATTGCAGATGTTAAATGGAAGTTTGCTGAAATAAAGACACGCATGGGAAAGCTCTCTCTTTTTGTAATTCACACTGAATGGAAGAAACAGCTATAATGAATAGTTTTACATTCTCTCCCAAATTCCATTTCTATAGACAGTGCAAAGTGAAGAGATATTTGACTCTTGCTCTTAAGTTAGCAAGTCAAATCTAACTTATTGTCAAATCTTTGAAGATTCACTTACACAGTATAGCTCAAGTTTTCTCAGCAAGAGGAAAATGTTCAAGGTAATGAGACATTAATGGTACCGTGTGCTTTCTATGGGTCAGTACTTTATATTTATTACTTCTTTTAAATTTCATTACAATTCCATAAGAAAAGTACCATTGCTGTTGTCATTTTCACAGATGAGGATACTTGAGACCAGGAAGTTAAGCACTTTGAGGCCACAAAACCAGGACCAGGTAGGATTGGCATGCACACCCTACCAGTCATGCTCCAACACTCTTGTTCTTAGACCACACCGAGCTGCCTCTCAGATCTAAGAAAGCTCATTTTTCTTAGATTATGCTGATCATGGTCACAATCTAATTTAAAATCCCCAAACCAGATTTACAAGATCACTAATGTACAACACTGAATACTGGTGTTCATTGCTGTCTGG
>ML100661.1:17115-34739 GCA_003697995.1 Taxidea taxus jeffersonii
GGGGGGGGTTCTTTTTGTTTCAAATAACTTTAAATTGTGATCAAAATAATTCATATTCACTACAGAGAAGTTGGAAAATAAAGGTTATAAAAAACCCATAATGACTATCAAGAGAGAACCATTAAAACATTCTAGTGTTAAGACTCTTAATATTTTTTCTTTTTTTCTTTAAGTTTTATTTATTTATTTATTTATTTGAGAGAGCGCAAATACAAGCAGGGAGGAGAGGCAAAGGGAGAGGGAGCAGACCCTTGCCCATGAGCAGGGATCCTGATGAAGGGCTCAATCCCAAGACTCTGGGATCATGACCTGAGCCAAAGGCAAACACTTAACTGAGTCACCCAGGTGCCCCCCCACTTATATTTTTTCTATACAAATATATGCAGTAGAAACTCTCCTGACAGCCACCAGTCTTTGGTTAATCAGAAAAAAAAAAATTTAAGGTGTAGAATCCTTAAAAATTACACACATACAATCTGTAAATTTAACTTAACATATAATCATTTCTTCACTAATCTTTTGATGTAGAACCAAATTTTCTTTTTCTGACAGGTCTTTTAATGGGAGCACCATATCATCTTTATAACATAGATCATATTCTTAGTGAACCACAAATTATTTCTATATTGGTTTTCCTGAAATGGAAAAATAATATAAAGACATATAAAAATATCAGGGCAGAATTCTAGATTTTAATCCTTCCCTGTGTTTCACAGTTTTTTAGTCTGCCCACAATTTAAGCAAATTCTCTTGAGTAGCCAAATTTATTGAATTTTCTCAAAGAATTCTCTTCAGTTTACATAAACAATTACTCCCTTTCAGCACTCATTGTTTACTATACATATTAATCCATAATTAGACTTTTTAAGTATAATACCAAGTAAAATTATATTAATAAACAAAAAGTCTATCTCTGTCTACATATGCAAGTCAACAGGTAGAACAAAAGTGTTGGCATTTAAAGGAGTGCCAGGTTTCTATCAGTAATGACATCAGGAAAGATATTTTACAAAAGGAGGAGGAAATACCAGATGCTTCTGTATAGTAGAGGTCAGGTAGAAGAGCTTTTATGAACATTATTTTACAAATTAGGATTTTATGCTTTATCATATATTAATAATAATATATTCCTTTTAATCATCAACATATATTGTGAACACTTTCCCACATCACTAAATATATATTTTACACAGCAGCATAGAATATATTTCCATACATTATAAAATACTTAATGCCCTATTGTTGGGTATTTAGGTGGCTAATGTGTTTTTATTGCCATATGATACTACCATCTTAATGTGTATTTCCATTTCCTTAGACATTATTACTAGAATATTTAGTAAATCAATGAGATAAATACTTTAAAGGAATTTGATACTGATTTCCAAATTGATTATCAGAAACATTTTTATTATCTGCAATCAACAGTAAATGAGATTGCAAGTTTTCAGCACTTCACTCAATATTTGGTAATAATCCATTGCTTGCCTTTTTCAATTTAGTATTGAAAGAATATGACTCTAAATTTGCATTTTTATTAAATGAGGATTTTTTTTTCATTTTATTATTAAATACCTGTTATAAATATTTATTTTCAGGTGGTTGACTTTTAGTTTCATATATTGTGAATTTTATTTTTTTATCAGTAATATTTTTGAATTAGATTTTACTTTTATATCAAGAAGTTTTAGATTTCTTAGTCAAATGTCTACCCATTAATCTTTCCCTTTCTTTTTCCTTTGAAAATCCTTATTTACCTATCTCAAAATCAAATAAATATGCCCCACATTTCCAACAATTTTATACTGTTATCTTTTATACTAACTCTGAGCTGTATGTGAATATGTTTTGCCTTAAGTTATAGGGTAGAGAAAATCTGTTTTTTCTAAATTAATAAATTAATTTCAGACAAGTTGACATGTTTACTGTATTACAGTCCCTTTCAGGAACAAGACATTTCTCTGCTTAGCCAAGAATATCTGGCATAATTATGTATAAATATCAGGCTCCCAAATAAATTTCAGTTAAAAAAATCTTAAAATTGCTAAAATATTTAAAACTCATGTAGTATTTCTTATTTTCTATATCTGAACTATGATTCTATTTCAAGCCACAATTTGTCAGTTGAACATTCTGTCATTTTAGGGTTTCTTAATATGAACACTCTTTCTGGCTTACAACCAAGGACTTGCAGATCTATGGTTAGTTCTGCCATGAGTTCCAAAAACAAAAATTGACAACTTTGATTTATGTTTTGGTATTAATTATCTGAAGTAATGAGCACGGTATATCTTGCTCCTTCCTAAACTGGAGCTGGAAAGGGATTATCAAATAAGAGGAATCACCAGGGATATAAAACATTTTTAAGATTCACTATTGTAGGGCTCCTGGGTGGCTAAGCTGGTTGAGCATCTGCCTTCAGCATAGGTCATGATCCCATGGTCCTGGATCAGGCTCCCAGTGGAGCCTGCCTCTCCTCTGCCCTTTCCCCAGCTCATGATCTCTCTCTCACTCTTTCTCTCCCTCTCAAATAAATAAATAAAATCTTAAAAAAGACTCACTATTATAAAGTCACCAACTATTCCATAAGTGGAACTATGATTCAATGCTATGACAATCAAAATCACACAGATATTTGGAGAAATTGATAAGCTGTTTCTAAAACTGACATGTCCATGCTTAACCAAGTTTAACCAAGACACCTTTTGAAGAAGGTAATGTGGGAAGACTTACTCTATCAGGTATCAAGACTTCATAAAGCAAGTGTTTAAGATCATACAGTATTGGAAAAGAAGAGACACTTAGGGTGCCTGGGTGGCTCAGTTGATTAAGCATCTGCCTTCAGATCAGGTCATGATCCAAGGGCACCAGGATTGAGCCTCTCATGGGGCTCCCTGCTTAGCAGGGAGTCTGCTTCTCCCTCTGCCCTTCACCCAACCCTTGTGTTCTCTCTCTCTCTCTCTCTCTCTCTCTCAAATATATAAATAAAATCTTTTAAAAAAAAGAATAGAAACTTAAACTTGCAAAAGAGAATAGAGAGTCTAGCAGCAGACTCTTGGATATATATGGACATTTGACTTATTATAAGGTAGACTAAAGATCAGTTGGGAAAAAATGTCTTTTCAGTAGATGGGCTCGGTCAATTAGATACCTCTAAGCAGAAAAGAATAAAACTTGACTTCTTATTACACAGAAAATTCAATTTTAGAAGATCTAAATGCAAGAGATAAACAACAAAGTTTATAACACAAGAGAAATAAAAAAGAAAGTTTTCAAAAGAGGACGCCAAATAAGCATTAACCATAAAAAGAAATATTAACAATTGGAGATTTTCACAATACATATAATCAACAAAGGGATCATATGCAGAGTGTATACAGTACTCCTACAAATATATAAGAAGTAAAACAACTCAAGGGAAAAATAGATAAGAGATTTAAACAGGGACTTCATAAAACACAGTAGGCAGAGAAACGAGAGAAATATATTTAAAGATGTTCCACCTCAGTAGACAGCATGGAAGTACAGTTTCAAGCTGCAGTGGGATACTAATGCACACCAGAAGAGAATGGCTATTTTTTTTTTTGTGGGCTCCATGCCCAGTGTGGAGGCCAATGTGTAGCTTGAACTCACAACCCTGAGATCAAGATGTGAAGAACTGAGATCAAGAGTTGGATGTGCACCCAGGTGCCTCCAGAATGGCTAAAATTTAAAAAATTGAAAATGCTAAGTTGGGCAAAGGTTAAGGAATGACAGGAACTGATACGCTGGTGATGCCAATGCAAACTGGTATAACTGCTCTAGAAAGCTTTGGCATTTTCTATAAATGTAACGTATCACACACCTAACAATTTCACCCTAACACAGGGTGTCCGCAGATGCATCAAAAGACATTCATGAGAATATTGATAATGTTACTGGAAATAGCCAAAAACTGGCAACAGACCAATGTTCATAAACAGGAGAATGGATATTATTTCGTGATATATTCATACAATGAAATACCTTACAGAAATGATACTAAATGAACTAAAGCTACACACAACAAATGGATGAATCTCACAAAACTTATGTTGAGCAAAAGGAACTAAAAGCAAAAAATATGGGCCATATGATTACTTACACATAAAGTTCAAGAACATGAAAAATTATTCAGTCGGTCAAAAGAATGGATATTTTTGGACAGGAAGGAAGGGATAGAGAATGATAAGTTCCCAAGGGAGCTTCAGGGTGCTGGTAATTTTTTGAATTTCTTAACCTGGGTTGTGGTTACATAGGCTTTTTCATTTTGTGATGATGCACAAGCTATGCATAATTATGGCCTGCTGCTTATTTATATGATGTATTTCAATAAACTAAGATTAAAAAGATATCATGTTTATTATACCAGTCTTATTCCACTATATTCAGCTATCTTTTCTACATATGAATATGTACAAATTATGTCAATATAGTCTTGGTAAATATATATGAATATGCACATGTTGATTGATAGATATATAAATATATTAAACGTGTATGTGAATTGAACTTTTTCTGTATATGACAACACATTCTCTCCCCTAGTTTTTATCTTTACATAATTTCCTATTGTATTACAGATACCTTCTGAACTTTTGTTCTTTTCAATATCATGGACCCTATTTCCTGTGATACCAGCTATCCTCCTACTTCTTTTAAAGCTATCATTAATAATGCTACTGTATCTTTAGGTTCCTTGAGGACTTTACTTAATTTATAAATACCCCTCCTTACCTTTTTACTTCCTCCAAGCCAGCTCTTTCTGTTTTCTCTATTGTATGATTTTTATATATTATTCAATAAATGTTACATTTGTAAATTTAATAATGATCCAAAACAGATGATTTCTGAATCTTTCTTCACACTCCTGAGAAAAATTATTTTCTCAAATTATTTTTCCCCTGAACCTAGAGTGCTGTGAATAATTATGAGTTTCAGAACATATTTATAGGCTACTTTTCATACTTTCATTCATTATTGAAAACATTTGTGGTCTAGCAAGTAGTACCAACAATACCCGCCTTTATAGATTCCCTGATAGACACTACAATCCTTCTAAGATCTTAACCTATAGCCAAGTATTAGTTATACCTTTTTATACTTAGTGGAGATTCGGTTTTGAGGAAAAATCTCTTGGCACTGTTGCCCAGCTTTTATGAAGAGGGGCAGAGTTTAATCCTGGATAAGATTATCTATTAGTCTTCTTATGCTAGAAGGGTAAATGGAAAATTACAAGTCACAAAACAAACTAATTGCATAGGCTAGAAGTCTTTTTTTTATTCCTGCCTCGCTCTTCAATGTTAATCTCAGAGATATAAAATTGAGTCATTGTTTCTGTCCCCAGCAAAGATGCGCTCTTGTGTCTTGGTGAAGGGATGAGATAAAAAGAAATTTTACTGATTGATTAATTGATTGATCGGTGAGAATAGGGGAGAATGTAAGGATATGAAATGGCCATTCTCTCCTTATAAAGCTACTCCAAGAGCAGGACCAAGCTCCTTTTCCTACTGTCAAAACTTCATGAATCTGCATTTTGTATAGAAAGACAGAAGGAAGGGGAATATATGACTCTTTTACCAACTGCCTACCTTATGGGTCATACTCTTTGGTAAGTAGATTTTCTTCACAGGTCCAACAAATCACTAATCATTATTCCTATTTTCCACTGTTCTTAAAATTTCACACCTTATTTTTCATGACTATTCATTGGCAAGGTGTGATAGAATAAATCAAGCATTTTGTCTATCATTATATTCCAGAAGAATTTTTTAAGAGTTTTTTTTCTAATATCAACTTAACTTACCTTATTAAGGAATGTTCTTTCTCCCCACTTGCCCCATCTCAGTTGAATCCAGCCATGGGGGTGAAGAAGAAAAAGTGGTAGACAGAGCCGAAAGGAAGGTATTGGCAGGAGCTGCTGTATAGAGTGTAGAGGTTAAGTGATTCAGTGGCCCCAGCCAGCACTGTTCCCCAGGATCCATAACTTTTCCCCTCCAAACTACATCCAGTAACTTCACGCTTCTATGTCACTTTCAAGGTTTAGTTTCAGGAAGGTCCCAACACAGTTACACTATGGTGTGAAAGGATAAAACTGATCACAATTCTTCTATTGCCCTCACTCCCTAGTCTCACTCCTTTGTTTACCTCCAACACAAACATTTAAGAAATGATTTTTATATTATATGTGCTCCATTGCTTCCATTAGACTCCACTTTATTATTTCTGGATAAAAATGTAAGCAATAATCATGATTTTTCACCTATAAAGAAATAAAACTTAGAGTGATAATATACTCAGAAAACATAATCATTTGAATTCCATTCTTACAATTAAAAGATATAAGCCAAATATCTAATTATTTAAAATTTAGGAGGCAATATCTTAGCTACTGATGGTTTCAACTTGCCAACAGCAGGTACATAGATGGCCAAAACAAGCAGATAAACATTAAGAAATTTTGAATTTGACTATTTACATCCTTCATTAAGGATGTAACCCCTTAAAAGTAAATGTATTTTTTATAGGATCATTGTGATTCTCAACAGAAACACTAGTAGAAGGATAGTATTAGAGGTAATTATGAAATACTAGGCTTTCTCCTGAAGTTTTCAGAAAAAAAAAATCACACATATTACTTTTATGGAAAAGGAACGCAAGTTACAAACAACCAACTTGAAAATAAAAGTTTTATATTAATTTTTTTGTATCAGCCCCAGGGAGCTGTCTGGCCAGCCTGAGCTTAAAATGTTTTCCAGTGAATTAAAGTTAGAAACCAGCTTGTATTTAAGGCAGCCACCTTACAAATAAAATTTTTTGTGTCTGACTTGATTTTATAGTTGATGATATAGTGTCAGAAAACCAGTGCTTTAAGCTAATGTAGGTAAAACAACTATTCAATTTTACTTACCTCTATAAACAATTCATTTCTCTATTTTATTGTCTAAGTTTCTTGCATAACTATTATGATACTTAGATAACTTTAATCAATTACAGAATTGCAACAAAATTTACATGGAGGCATGGAGATGTTTTTAATTTGAACTAGTTACTG
The DNA here is from genome assembly GCA_003697995.1 of Taxidea taxus jeffersonii. NCBI lineage: Eukaryota > Metazoa > Chordata > Mammalia > Carnivora > Mustelidae > Taxidea > Taxidea taxus. The sequence goes on from ML100661.1 coordinate 24,188, forward strand.
AATAAAGTTCTTAGGTGTTTCTAAAATCTCGGAGACAAGATACATGACAAATGAAAAATTAATTAAACTTTTCCTTATTAAAGAAGTTGGCACAATTATCAAAATTGCAGTCTGGTCATCTTTTCTTAAAAATACTTGGACATGAGGAGGAGCCAAGATGGCGGAGAAGTAGCAGGCTGAGATGACATCAGGCAGCAGGAGATCAGCTAGATAGCCTATCAAACCATTCCGAACACCTACGAATCCAACAGGAGATCGAAGAGAGCAAAAACAACAATTCTAGAAACAGAAAATCGACCACTTTCTAAAAGGTAGGACCAGCGGAGAAGTGAATCCAACGCGACTGGAAGATAAACCCCAGGGGGAGGAGCCGGCTACTGGCAAGCGGCGGAGCACAAAATCAGGACTTTTAAAAGTCTGCTCCACGGAGGGACATCACTCCAGAGACTAAACTGGGGTGAAGACCTCATGGGGACAGCGTGGACTCAGGTCCCCCAGGGTCAGAGAAGGATCGGGGGTGTCTGAGTGTCGCAGAGCTCACAGATATTAGAGCGGGGAAGCCGGCTGTGGAGACAGAGCCGAGGTTTCCTAGAGCCGTGGTCTGTGACACGGGCCGGTGCTCTGTGCGAGGGGTCCCCACAAGATCCAGGGAGACTCCAACCCAGGAGAGATCAGGGATCTATGGGGTTCGGAGACTCCAGGTGGGACTCTGCCAGAGACAGAGACGCTTGGTCACAGGCTGGGTGAGCTCGGAGCGCAGCCAGAAGCCAGCGAGACGGGACTGATTACGCACGATTTCCTCCAAATGCGGCCGGAGCTGGGGAGACGAGAGTGATTAAACGCTATTCTCTGAAGGCGCACTGAAGACTGGGGCCCCTAGCTCTCGGCTCCTCCGAACCGGAGATTGGGAGGCCGCCATTTTCATTCCCCTCCTCCGGAACTCTACGGAAAGCATTCAGGGAACAAAAGCTCCCAAAAGCGAACCTGAGAGGATTACTTAGCCCGACCCCTGGTAAGGGCGGTGCAATCCCGCCTGGGGCAGAGACACTTGAGAATCACTACAACAGGCCCCTTCCCCAGAAGATCAACAAGAAATCCAGCCAAGACCAAGTTCACTTAACAAGGAGAACAGCGGATTCTTATCTGGACAAAATGACAAGGCGGAAAAACTCACCACAAAAAAAAGAACAGGAGGCAGGACCAAAGGCTAGGGACCTAATCAATACAGACATTGGTAATATGTCAGATCTGGAATTCAGGATGATGATTCTCAAGGTTCTAGCCGGGCTCGAAAAAGGCATGGAAGATATTAGAGAAACCCTGTCAGGAGAAATAAAAGCCCTTTCTGGAGAAATAAAAGAACTAAAGTCTAATCAAGTTGAAACAAAAAAAGCTATTAATGAGGTGCAATCAAAAATGGAGGCTCTTACTGCTAGGATAAATGAGGCAGAAGAAAGAATTAGTGATATAGAAGACCAAATGACAGAGAATAAAGAAGCTGAGCAAAAGAGAGACAAACAACTACTGGACCATGAGGGGAGAATTCGAGAGATAAGTGATACCATAAGACGAAACAACATTAGAATAATTGGGATTCCAGAAGAAGAAGAAAGAGAAATAGGAGCAGAAGGTATACTGGAGAGGATTATTGTAGAGAATTTCCCTAATATAGCAAGGGGAACATGCATCAAAATCCAGGAGGTGCAGAGAATACCCCTCAAAATCAATAGGAATAGGTCCACACCCTGCCATCTAACAGTAAAATTTACAAGTCTTAGCGACAAAGAAAAAATCCTGAAAGCAGCACGGGACAAGAAGTCTGTAACATACAATGGTAAAAATATTAGATTGGCAGCAGACTTATCCATAGAGACCTGGCAGGCCAGAAAGAACTGGCATGATATATTCAGAGCACTAAATGAGAAAAACATGCAGCCAAGAATACTTTATCCAGCTAGGTTATCATTGAAAATAGAAGGAGAGATAAAAAGCTTCCAGGACAAACAAAAACTGAAAGAGTTTGTAAACACCAAACCAGCTCTACAGGAAATATTGAAAGGGGTCCTCTAAGCAGAGAGAGACCCTAAAAGTATTATCAGAAAGGAACAGAGACAATATACAGTAACAATCACCTTACAGGCAATACAATGGCACTAAATTCATATCTCTCAATTGTTACCCTGAATGTAAATGGGCTAAATGCCCCAATCAAAAGACACAGGGTTGCAGAATGGATAAAAAAATAAAACCCATCCATATGCTGCCTACAAGAAACTCATCTTAGACCTGAAGACACCTCCAGATTGAAAGTGAGGGGGTGGAAAACAATTTACCATGCTAATGGACATCAGAAGAAAGCTGGGGTGGCAATCCTTATATCAGATCAATTAGATTTTAAGCCAAAGACTATAATAAGAGATGAGGAAGGACACTATATCATACTCAAAGGGTCTGTCCAACAAGAAGATCTAACAATTTTAAATGTCTATGCCCCTAACATGGGAGCAGCCAACTATATAAACCAATTAATAACAAAATCAAAGAAACACATTGACAAGAATACAATAATAGTTGGAGACTTTAACACACCCCTCACTGAAATGGACAGATCATCCAAGCAAAAGATCAACAAGGAAATAAAGGTCTTAAATGACACACTGGACGAGATGGACATCACAGATATATTCAGAACATTCTACCCCAAAGCAACAGAATACACATTCTTCTCTAGTGCCCATGGAACATTCTCCAGAATAGATCACATCCTGGGTCATAAATCAGGTCTCAAAAGGTATCAAAAGATTGGGATCATTCCCTGCATATTTTCAGACCACAATGCTCTGAAGCTAGAACTCAGTCACAAGAGGAAATTTGGAAAGAGCACAAATACATGGAGACTCAACAGCATCTTTCTAAAGAATGAATGGGTCAACCAGGAAATTAAAGAAGAATTGAAAAAAAAACATGGAAACAAATGATAATGAAAACACAACGGTCCAAAACCAGTGGGACACAGCAAAGGCAGTCCTGAGAGGAAAATATATAGCGATACAAGCCTATCTCAAGAAACAGAAAAGGTCTCAAATACACAACCTAACCCTACACCTCAAGGAACTCGAGAGAGAACAACAAAGAAAGCCTAAACCCAGCAGGAGAAGAGAAATAATAAAGATCAAAGCAGAAATCAATGAAATAGAAACCAAAAAAACAATAGAACAAATCAATGAAACTAGGAGCTGGTTCTTTGAAAGAATTAATAAGATTGATAAACCCCTGGCCAGAATTATCCAAAAGAAAAGAGAAAGGACCCAAATAAATAAAATCATGAATGAAAGAGGAGAGATCACAACCAACACCAAAGAAATACAAACAATCATAAGAACATATTATGAACAACTCTATGCCAACAAATTCGACAATCTGGAAGAAATGGATGCTTTCCTAGAGACATATAAACTGCCAAAACTGAACCAGGAAGAAATAGAAATCCTGAATAGGCCCATAACCAGTAAGGAGATTGAAACAGTCATCCAAAATCTCCCAACAAACAAAAGCCCAGGGCCAGATGGCTTCCCAGGGGAATTCTACCAAACATTTCAAGAAGAATTAATTCCTATTCTCCTGAAACTGTTCCAAAAAATAGAAATGGAAGGAAAACTTCCAAACTCATTTTATGAGGCCAGCATCACCTTGATCCCCAAACCAGACAAGGATCCCATCAAAAAAGAGAATTACAGACCAATATCCTTGATGAACATAGATGCGAAAATTCTCACCAAAATACTAGCCAATAGGATCCAACAGTACATTAAAAGGATTATTCACCACGACCAAGTGGGATTTATTCCAGGGCAGCAGGGTTGGTTCAACATCCGCAAATCAATCAATGTGATACAGTACATTAACAAAAGAAAGAACAAGAACCATATGATACTCTCAATAGATGCTGAAAAAGCATTTGATAAAGTGCAACATCCCTTCCTAATCAAAACTCTTCAAAGTGTAGGGATAGAAGGCACATACCTCAATATTATCAAAGCCATCTATGAAAAACCCACGGCAAGTATCATTCTCAATGGAGAAAAACTGAGAGCTTTTCCGTTAAGGTCAGGAACACGGCAGGGATGTCCACTATCACCACTGCTATTCAACATAGTACTAGAAGTCCTAGCCTCAGCAATCAGACAACAAAAAGAAATTAAAGGCATCCAAATCAGCAAAGAAGAAGTCAAACTATCGCTCTTTGCAGATGATATGATACTATATGTGGAAAACCCAAAAGGCTCCACTCCAAAACTGCTAGAGCTTGTACAGGAATTCAGTAAAGTGTCAGGATATAAAATCAATGCACAGAAATCAGTTGCATTTCTTTACACCAACAACAAGACAGAAGAAAGAGAAATTAAGGAGTCAATCCCATTTACAATTACACCCAAAACCATAAGATACCTAGGAATAAACCTAACGAAAGAGGCAAAGTATCTATACTCAGAGAACTATAAAGTACTCATGAAAGAAATTGAGGAAGACACAAAGACATGGAAAAATGTTCCATGCTCATGGATTGGAAGAATAAATATTGTGAAAATGTCTATGCTACCTAAAGCTATCTACACATTTAATGCAATGCCTATCAAAATTCCATCCAATTTTTTCAAAGAAATGGAACAAATAATCCTAAAATTTATATGGAACCAGAAAAGACCTCGAATAGCCAAAGGAATATTGAAAAAGAAAACCAAAGTTGGTGGAATCACAATTCCCGACTTCAAGCTCTACTACAAAGCTGTCATCATTAAGACAGTATGGTACTGGCACAAAAACAGACACATAGATCAATGGAACAGAATAGAGAGCCCAGAAATAGACCCTCAACTCTATGGTCAACTAATCTTCGACAAAGCAGGAAAGAACATCCAATGGAAAAAGGATAGCCTCTTCAACAAATGGTGTTGGGAAAATTGGACAGCCACATGCAGAAAAATGAAATTGGAGCATTTCCTTACACCACACACGAAAATAGACTCAAAATGGATGAAGGATCTCAACGTGAGAAAGGAATCCATCAAAATCCTTGAGGAGAACACAGGCAGCAACCTCTTCGACCTCAGTCGCAGCAACTTCTTCCTAGGAACAACGCCAAAGGCAAGGGAAGCAAGGGAAAAAATGAACTATTGGGACTTCATCAAGATCAAAAGCTTTTGCACAGCAAAGGAAACAGTCAACAAAACCAAAAGACAACTGACAGAGTGGGAAAAGATATTTGCAAATGACATATCAGAAAAAGGGCTAGTATCTAAAATCTACAAAGAGCTTAGCAAACTCAACACCCAAAGAACAAATAATCCAATCAAGAAATGGGCAGAGGACATGAACAGACATTTCTGCAAAGAAGACATCCAGATGGCCAACAGACACATGAAAAAGTGCTCCACATTACTGGGCATCAGGGAAATACAAGTCAAAACCACAATGAGACACCACCTCACACCAGTCAGAATGGCTAAAATGAACAAGTCAGGAAATGACAGATGCTGGCGAGGATGTGGAGAAAGGGGAACCCTCCTACACTGTTGGTGGGAATGCAAGCTGGTGCAACCACTCTGGAAAACAGCATGGAGGTTCCTCAAAAAGTTGAAAATAGAGCTACCTTATGACCCAGCAATTGCACTACTGGGTATTTACCCTAAAGATACAAACGTAGTGATCCAAAGGGGCACGTGTACCCGAATGTTTATAGCAGCAATGTCCACAATAGCCAAGTTATGTAAAGAACCTAGATGTCCATCAACAGATGAATGGATAAAGAAGAGGTGGTATATATATACAATGGAATACTATGCAGCCATCAAAAGAAATGAAATCTTACCATTTGCGACGACATGGATGGAACTAGAGCGTATTATGCTTAGCGAAATAAGTCAACTGGAGAAAGACAACTATCACATGATCTCCCTGATATGAGGAAGTGGAGATGCAACGGGAGTGGGGGTTAAGGTGGTAGGAAAAGTAAAAATGAAACAAGATGGGATCGGGAGGGAGACAAACCAAAAGAGACTCTTAATGTCATAAAACAAATTGAAGGGGGTTGGGGGGAGAGGGGTTGGGAGAGGGTGGGGGGGTTACATTATATGTTTAAAAAAAAAAAGCTTAAATAAAATAAAATAAAATAAAATAAAATACTTGGACATGCATAAAGAAGAGGAAAAGTTCACATTTCTGAACTGGAGATTCGCTTCAATAAAGTGAGGAAAGATATATATTCAGTCACCAGTGATATCAATGGAATTCTTTACTATTTGGCTTACAATTTTAAAATTACTGGAAAATATTTTAAGTATGCATAATAATTTTTAAAATAAATTTAAATAAATTTTAAAAATAAATTAATGAATTCTAAAGAGAAAGAAGAGAGACAAGGAATCCAATTCTTGTTTTGGCACCAAGAATCTGTGACTCTGAAAATTATTTTAACAGATCTGGTCTTAAGCATCTTTATCTGTGTAACTATATGATCTTTGAGGTCCCTTTCAGCTTTACTATGTCATAATTATAACTTAAATTACATATTTGAAATGAGGGAAAAAAATAACTCACTGGATATGTAAATGCTGATTTCTGTAACACAGGAAAGATAGTATTCATGAGAATACCTAATTTTATGAATATATTTATTTCTGAAAAAAAAAATCTAAAACTTATAGTCTTAGAAGCCTGAACAATAGCTATTACAATAATAATGGCAGCGGTATGATTGAATGCCATCTATGTGCCAGGCACTTTACTAATTACTTCACATTTCTATGAGGAGATCTTGCTTAGTCTTCCTAATGGCAATATAAGGTAAGTACATACATATCTCACATTACAGAGATGTGAAAAATAAGGCTTAGAGAGGTTAGTTTCCTAAGGTCATCTAGAAATTAGCACAAATAGATCTTAATATATTTTTCTGACCACAAACCCTTTTAACACTGATGCCAGTAGCCTCTTTGCAGAGAAAATATTAATATCTAAATATTCATATCTTATTTATTAATTGGATTTCATCACAAAAACTAGGTATTTATATTCTGACAATTATTTTTTCTCCAAAATGTAATATTACATTTTGTTATTAAAACTTTTCAAAGAAAGGATAAAATAATGTTTAAATGCATAAAGATGCTCAAAAAAATATGCTGATTTTAAGGAAGTATAATGTAGGATAATGTTGAATTGAAAAAAAAGTCTTAAGTCAAAATATTATCAATTATCAGAACATAATGTAGCTGAACTTACTCATTTTTATCAAACTTCGGTGAATGACCTCTGAGTTTGATTTCCAACTGAACCACTTAGCATTTGTGTGATTCTGAACAAGTAATTTATCCTCTCATGCCTAAACTTTCTCTTCTACAAGATTAAAAAAATGTATTTCAAAAAATTCTTTTGAAGATTTAGTGGCATAATATATATGAAATCTCACTGCAAAAGTTAAAGCACTAACAACATTATTGATTGAGAGAATACCATGCAAGTCTTTCTGTCTCTCTGACACTGTATCTTCAGAGAGGCTCTGACTCAGAATAAGTGAGTTAAACATTGAAAAATGTTGATAAAACTAGAATTAATCTGAAAACTAGTATCCTCCTAAACTGTTGCTGGGGAATTAATTGATATAAACTTTGGACAATGTCTTTTGAAATGTGAATTGTGCCTGCCTTTTGATTCATCATTTCCACTGTGGAATTTCATCCCAAAGGATTTTTGCAAAACTCAAAGGATTGAAAGTGTTTTTATAATTACAACAACAACAACAATAACACAAACAACAAAAACCTACATAATGTCCCACTAAAAATTATAATACATCCATATAATGGAAAATTATAGGAAATATACAGGAAAGAGGAAGACCTTGTAAATACCGAAATATGAGATCCAAGATATATTGTTAAATTTTACAAAAGGAAGTTATAAAGTTATATGTATATCGTAATACAAGTTTGGAAAAAACAATTTATTTAGGTTTGCATATGCATTAAAAATGCTTTGGAAGTCTATACAGCAAGGTATTAGCAGTGTCTGCCTGTGTGTCCTGAGCTGGGTTATGCTACACAGGGCAGAGCCTAGGAGGACGCGTACTATCTTATATGTCCTGGTTTTGCTTACTTTTTTCATCAGATGTGTACATTTTTAGGAATTGAATATTTTAAACATTTTTTAAGAGATTTTATTTATTTATTTGACAGACAGAGATCACAAGTAGGCAGAGAGGCAGAGGAGAGAGAGAGGAGGAAGCAGGCTGCCCACAGAGCAGAGAGCCCGATGCGGGGCTCGATCCCACGATCCTGGGATCATGACCCCAGCCGAAGGCAGCGGCTTTAACCCACTGAGCCACCAGGCGCCCCAGAAACTGAATATTTTAAATAGATTGTTACCATTAAAGAAAATGTAAAATAGTAGAGAAATTAAAACACTGCTCAAGAATGCGGCGAAGAAGAGAAAGCTGTATTTTATTTATACAAGGAAGAAGCACACGTTTTCTATAACATGCTCAGAGGTAAATAACAGAAATGAATATTCATAAAATAAACATCGGTCTAAACCTATGTGTGGTGAATCTTTGAGATGTGTCCATTTCAAGTTACAGAATTTACAGCACCACACATTTTTCTGTAGTATTTCTGGGACCAGAAGGGCTGCTGTGGTGAAGCAATGGTTTAATGAAGAAAAGGCGGTGTATAGTTGAGAATGCAGAAAAGTCCAGATGAAAAAGGGATTTGCGCATCGATGATGGACCAGGAGCTCAGGGATTTAAGGCATCCCGTCACTATTTGATTCCAAACAGGACTTCCCTCAACCCTGCCTCTTCCCTCAACCAGTACAAAGCCGCCCATGTCAAATCATTCACAGAACAAGCCCATCTCAGTACAACTTCCGTCCTTCCCTACAGAGCCTCTCTTCTTTATCTGTACAGTAGTCTCCATTATTAACAGGGGATTTATTCCAAGACCCCCCCCCCAGATGCCTGAAACCACAGACAGAACTGAACCCTATGTATATACCATGCTTTTTTTCCTATACGTACACACCTAGGACAAAGTTTCATTTATAAATTGGGCACAGTAAGAGAGTAACAAGAATAAGAAAACAGAATAATTGTAACAATGTACTATAATAAAAGTTATGTGAAAGTGGTCTCTCGTCTCCCAGGACAGTTTATTGTATGTACTCACCTTACTTCTTGGGACCGTGTAAAACGATAAAATACCGGCTTGAGGAGATGAAGGGACGTGAAAAACGTAATGTTTGCGTGGTGACGCAGACTTAGGCGACTACTGACCTCCGACCTTACGACGTTGGGAACTTACGTCTGGAAGATCTGCGTCAGGGCTGCGGAACTGACCTCTGCAACTGAAAACTGCAGAAAACAAAACCACGGGTAAGGGGGGCTGGCTGCAATCCAGAATCACTGACTCTGGGGGGTTGACACCCTCAAAACTACGTTTGGGGGCGCCTAGATACTTCAGTCGGTTCAGTGGCTGCTCTCTGCTGGGGTCATGATCCCGGGGTCCTGGGATCAAGCCCCACACAGTCTCCCTGCTCAGCGGGGATCCCGCTTCTCCTTCTCCCACTCCCACTGCTTGTGTTCCTTCTCTCGTGGTCTCTCTCTGCCAAATAAATAAATAAAATCTTAAAAAAACAAAACAAAACAAAACAAAAAAACACCTCTCTTCAAGCCACGAGTGTTGTCTCAAAAGTGTGCGTTAAACAGTAACTGTGGCTTGCTGTGGTCTTCCTGCGAGGAAATTTTCAAGGCTCCATTTCTGAATCTCACAGCTGCCACTTAGCTCTTGTTTACCTGATGATTATTTTATCCAGTGCTGTACCCTCAGACATAGCTGACCCTGCCTGTCTGGTTAAGTGTTCCATCACTCTCACTGATGCCGCATCTTCTCTTCCTTTAGCTCGTCAACCTTCTGCAAAGTGACTTTTGCTCACATCACAGTCCTTATGTAAACTCTTGCAATAGCCTCTCAAACTTCATCATAAATGTCACTTTATTGTGATCCATTTTCCACAGTGCTATCAAGTATTTCTCTATACATCTGATCATACCATTTCTTTGCTCAAAATCTTTGCTAGCTCCCCACTGTCAGTTGTTGAGGATATCAAAAACAATAATTGTACTCTTTAAGAGAGCATTCTTTTAGAAAAGCATGGGCATGTTAGAACATACAAAATATAACAAAGCCTTTTTTTAAGACATGATTGTAAATGTCTTATAAAATTAAAAGCAATGAATACAAATGAACTTAAGAATTAAAAAAACAAAAACTAGAAAAAGAACAAGAAAATAAACTAAAATAAGAAATTACAGAAGATGGCAAATGTAGTAGGTGCTTCTTTGGAAAAAGAAAAAAAAAGACAACAAAGTAGATGCACTCTGGTAAGCTTAATTTAATATAAAAGAGAAAACACAAAGAATAGAATAAATCATGCAGAGCAATTTAAAATTTTACCAGAATAACAGGTTTAAATCTATTTAACTCTGTTTTTCTAAAGC
>RCUC01126127.1:0-28536 GCA_003697995.1 Taxidea taxus jeffersonii
AAGACTCAGGTGTTTATTCTGAGAAAGTTCAGATGATTTAAATCAGGATAGCGGCACTGATTGTGGTATATACTGGTGAGAGTAGCAAAACTAAGACTAGCTAATCCTAACAGAAACTAAAAGGATCTGGGTACTTTTATTAACTGAAAATCAATCCTTTTGTGTGATTCAATTAAAAACATCAATAAAAATCTTATTTCAGAAGTCACATGTAGACTATCTACCAATATAGCACATACCATAGATAGAAAACCACTCAGCCCCCTCTGAATCATTGCTTGTTTTAATAAGTATTCAGAAATTATACTCAGACTTCAAAAGAAATTGTAAGGAATTGTTAGCAGGTTTATTAATGTTTTATGTTTTATTAAAAGTTTGGGTGTACATTTCACAATGAGCAACATCAAAAATCAGACTTTCTGCCTGTAATTTTGCTTCCTCCTGTCTTTCTGCCTTTGGGATTCACTCTTTTCCTTTCATCAGCTGCCATTTTCAGCAGCATGCAGTAATTTCATGGCTCATTGCAAGCGCTGAAAACCTTTGAAACCACAAATGCTAACCTACCTGGCCTGCAGCCATTTAGGAAGAGATTAATTTAGCAAACAGAAGCAAAACACTTTCTACTTCTAGCCTGTGCATAATTTCACTTCTATCTATATTTATTTTACAGTGAGCAGCGTAATGACAATTTCAGTAATTGCAACTCTATAAAAATTTGCCTACCTAGCTTATCTCACTATCACAAGACTGTGAGTCAGTAAGATTAGAAAAAGTACAGCATGTGAAACAGCACTGGTTGCCTTCCAAAAATATGGGCCTTCTATAAAAACCCAAGTGATGCTTTGCACTTGTTTGTGTTCTTATCTATTGGGCAATGGTTTCTTCCTGATGTTTTGATTGGGATGTGTGCGTTCCTCTTTAATTCATGGTGATTTATGGGGGCACTCTCCTTACAAACAGACCAATGTATTTGGAAGACTAGAAGCGCCAGCCCATTTCTGCAGACTCTGTTATAAATGGCTGTTATGTTGCTGTCGAGCAGTTTGAACAGAAGAGAAAGTCCATCTGGGGCAAATTTAAGCTATCATGCTTGGAAGGATTTCAAGGGCTAAATTAGCCCACAAACTGTTAGCTAAAAATAAAAGTTTTATTGTTTCTTGTCTAACTTAAAAATCCCACCATTGAAATTAACACCAATTATACCTACTGTATATGTGTATGTATAGTTTCCCCTGAGGGATCATTTGTTGCTTCTCTTTATTCATTTGTGTAGTTCTTACACACACACCCCAATTATTCAGCAGATAATGAACCCATGGAGAAATAATTACCAAACCAAAATATTTGTGAATTAAGAGAAAACATAATGAAAGTCAAAGTCATTTATGCTATTTAACCAGTAAGAGGCATCATGAAGGAATTAAATGCAAGGGGGGAGAAGAGAATTCAGTGTGAAGCTGTTGACATCAAGCCCTATAGCTGGGGCTTATCTTTGAGGGATTTTTTATATGTATATAAAAGATAGGACAACAATGTCACATTGCTAAGTGATTCTTTTCTTAGATCGGCTACGAGGGGGCCTCTCTTGATAAGTGCCTACAATGTTTGTTACTTAAAGAGTAATTCAGAGATGGGAATCTAGGATTGAGGGTTGCATATTATGGCTTGGTTTTTCCTCAAGAAGAAAGGAATTTGGTAGTCATTGAATGACCTTGAGATGCGGAATGGTTTCTCCAGTCCTCTGATAAAAGATCATTGCTCACTATCCTAGGTTGCAAAAACATTGCTGCCAGTAAAACAGGGTGATGTGATAAAGGGAGAAAAAGGAGAACAGCCAAGCATTATATGTAAGGCATTTCAGTTTGGGTGCCACAGCTTTTCCATTTTACCCATCCCCTATTCCCAAGTAATAGCAATTGAACGTAATTCTCTACTTCTTTACTCAAATTTGAATATTCTGTACCCTGTAAAGGAAATTCTATGTCATTAAACTTGTTTATGCCTGTTTTTATATTAGCTAATTCATTTAAGCATACAGATACACAGACGGCAGTGGGATGACTGGCCAACCCCCACAGATGTACACCTCCAATCTGCCATCCCATAACATTCATAAAATATGTCAACACAGCCTGGAATTTTTCCATGGTTTATGTTATACTATTGGTGTTCATAGCATATTGGCAAAAATATTTCTTGTTGAAATTTGCAGTAGTGAAAAAGAAAAAGGGAATTCTTCTCTCTGTTTTGAGGCCATTTGCAAAAGTGCTCCATCAATATCCTTCACCTATAATAAGCACTTAAATCAACACAAATTGAACAAGAAAACACATTCATGTGTCTTGGTGTTGTATAATAAATAGCTCTTCATTTCTTTAAACAATTGATGGTAATTATGCTGTCTTAATGGTCATTTTTAAAATGCAGTGCATCTTTCCAATACTGTCCAAAGAATCATAATACTATGTGATAGAATCAAAGTGAGAATAGAAATAGATTTATAACCAATATTCTACAAAAATATATTTCTAAAGCAAATAATAACTTTTGGTGAAGAGTGTTATTAGTATTATGTGACTACTAATGGTGAAAAATTCACAGCCAGAGTTGAGAATAATAGCTTCTTATTTGGGGAGATAGATTGGTGTATTAACATTTTTTGCCTCCTTATTGCTGGAGGTTGCATTCCACTGAGCCCCAGCACAGTGTCCAGAGGCAATTCTCCGACAATCCTTTGGGATGGGCAGGGAAAGAACTGCTTTCTGGCCCCTCAGGAGCCTCAGCTCTGGGGAGGCTCTACCTTATGCCATTTTTCTCCTTTTATACCCAAACTTTTGAAGATGAGAGAGTTTCAAGGGTCATTTTTATTAAGTTTCAAGTGTCTGATGAGAGAGAAACAAAAGAAATCGTGTGGAGTAGTAAGAGATTCTCAGACCTCTAGACTCTGATGGAAGGTACAACCCTTCTCCTTGCTCTGTTTTTCTCTATGTAATTTCGAGCAAGTGTCTTTCCTTCCCGATCATGATTTTGTTTTCTGTAAAACTGAAATAATAGCAAATGTTACATAATTTTTACTAAGGGTTGATATTGTTATCCTTCCCATTTTATAGCTGAAAGAACTGGGACACAGAGATGTACAATGATTTATCAGGGTTCACCCAGCTGGCATGTGTCTGAACTATTTTGTAGCAAGGCAACCTCACTGCAGAGTTTGTACTGATATTCACTATACCATCGTGCCTTTTCCATGGGTTATTTCCCTTTGATGATTGTTGTAAAGATTAATCACATCTTTCTAGCCATTCTATGGCATGGCTTTTAGAGCTTTAATTGTTTTGTTTTAATCTCATCTTTACTCCCAAACTCCAAACCACATGTGGGGCACATCTTAGTCTTCTCTTCATACCCATTATTCATGAGACTTCAGATATGCAGATTATTGCATGCCCTGGTGTTGAGAACCGGAAGGCAGGCAAAACACTTCTGATGGTTTTCCATTACTGGTGATCACAGTGGATTTAGGCAGATGCAAAGACAAGCTTAAGTAAATGAGACTGAGTGATCTAAAAGGACTGTTATATATATACTGTTTATTACTCTACTCGTACTAATTTACCCTCAAATTTATTACAGTATAAATTTATATAACAGACCCTCACAATATGATATTTTTAGAAAGTTATGATTTCAAATTTTGGCTTTACATAGCTTCAATCTAGCCATTGCAAACACTGTCTATTCTCTCTCCAGTGCTTTTTCTATTTTTCTGGATCAGTCTTTGAATAGAATCTTTAATAGGTGTAGGTTTCCTTTATTTTTATCTTCTGGTAAGATTCTATGTAAATTACAAATATTACCTGTATTTATAATTCTTATAACCCAGGGTCTGATCTGGTGAATTTACATTCCATACAATAGCTAAAAGAATGTTGGAATGTTGCCATTATATTGTAATCCCCCCCACCCCTTGGTCCTTCCAAGCTACTTATTTCTCCTCCGTGTTTAGGGACCTCTTAAATTTGGAATGAAAAATATAAGATTAACCAATTTCTTTCAATTTAGAGTATTTCAAAAAATTGCTCAAAATTGAGAAAGTATCCCCCTTATTTTCTTGCTTGACATAGAAAACTAAACTACAGTTATTAATATTTGTGACTTAAGTCTTGGAAAATCTGCTATAAATGTTAAGGTTCCATTTTCCATTGATCTATAAGGCAAAATTATGTTTTTTAGCACGGGGGTGAAAGAGTGAATCAGACAGAACCCTTCAAGTAGCTTCTAACCTAAAGAAAAGAGAACTTTTCTGTTTAATAGGGAACTATGTAGATTTAGGCCTTTGCTTTCTTAGATCCAAACAAGAGCTATGGAGTCAGAATTTTTCCTCCTAATTATTCCTTCACAAGACATTTTTTCTTTTACCCAAAGTCTCTTTTTGTCTCTTTAGGTCAGCAGAGTTGGCATCAGTGACAGATTATTTTAAGTTTCAGGCTTTGTGGGACAGAGGTTATTCATTATTTACAATTTTCTATGTGGTTTCTGACTGTCTCCTTCTACTATTGAACAGATAACATTTATTTATTTACTTACTTAAAAAATGGTCACCCATTGAGTAAATTATTTGAACAGTAAAAATTACGACAGAGTATAGATAGAGTCTAAATCTCATATGTGTTCTCATATTAGAGGTATAAAAGGAATTCAATGAAAAAATTGCCCATTTTCACTCTGGCTTACCAAGATATTAGATTTCTTCTTTATTATTTTTCTTTTCTTGAATTGGATCATCCAGCCTTAGGTTGAATTGTGTTTGTCTTCAAATGAGACTGTATACCTTCATCAAACAAACATTCTATTTTTTTACAGAATTAGCAAAAGTACGTAAAAACTTTTTAATATATGCCTTTTTAGGCATTTTGGAGTAAGTTATGGTAGTCTTCACAGTTAACGAAAATTGAAGGTACTGAATGCTCTCCATTTTCCTAAATGCAAATGTTGAATGTGCAGGCAAACCTGTGGAGTGTATGTGTGTGTGTGTGTTACAGAAGAGGTTTTGTATATATATGTGTATGTGTGTGTGTGTGTGTGTGTGTGTGTGTATGCAAAGTATAGCCAGAAAAAATAGTGAAAATACTATTTAGTTTTCCAATTTCATTATTCAATAATAGTGTGACAATCAAGGAAAACCAGCCTTTGACAAAAAAAAAAAAAAGAAAGAAAGAAAGAAAAGGCTAGTTTCAGGCTGGAGTATATTGTCAAGACCAAGTTATAAACTTCTGAAAAACAGGAATTATAATGGAATCGCTGCTACAACCTTAAGTATAACGGTGTGAGCTGTACTGCTATTATTTACTATGGTAACATAATAAAAGACAGCACTGTTTGGGCCATTATCCTCACTGCTCTCTTTTCAGTATAAATCATTATATTTATTATCTGTCTTCTTGTATAGGGGGTCATGAGAAAGGCCAATCGAAAGCTGAAGAAACCTACTTTTCTAAAAGAAATTGGGCCTATTTCTAATTCCTTTTCTTTATCAAATACAAGAGAACAGACACTTTTTTTGTGAAAAATTGTTTCATGTAAGATTAAAGTACAGATTATTGGTGAGAAAATGACATTCACTTTTTGGCATCTTGTAGATCCCTGGGAGATACTGCCAGTTTCCCTCTGATATTTTTACCTTTCTTCTTTGGGGAATGCGTTTCCTGGCAGGTTTTGAGCAGTGGATGCTAGAGCTTTTATTCTGTTTTGGGAACTTGTGTGTTATTATTTATTGATTGATAACTAAAGCTATGATCCTAGTGAAATAACTCCTTCTGTGTGAATTTTATGTAAACATCACAAATAAGTATCTTTTACAGCTTTTTTCCTTCCTTTGCAGAAATCCTGCAAAATGGACTTGTTTTCTCTTGCTTGAATAATCATCTAGGCTTATTAACTGAAATATTTAGTCATTGTTTACTTATAAAAATTCCAAAAAAAGGTGATCCAACTTTATTAATAATTTGATTGCATATTGCTCCAATTTGTCAAGCCCAGATCCCCACTGTGAACATATATAACTTTCCATGGAATGACAGGGTCTCTATTTTCAACTCTCAGATGGGCAGTCATGACTTGGCAGCATCTGGATATAAGGTTTAGAGTACTGAATGTATGGGGGATTAAAGGCTGAGAATGAGTGGTGGGAATATCTAGAGACAGCTCAAGGGTCCGTTTCTTACTTTCTTACCAGGAAAAAGAAGAGTGAATATAAAATATAGCTGAAATAATTTTGTTTGGATGAAAGCTGAATCTCACACCGAACTTTACTTCTAACTCACATAGGACATATAGGTGGAAATGTGGTGATGACTTGTATAAGAAAGGAACATTACTATTCACATAAGCAATTACTCATTATAGAGAGCTCCAGTGTAATGAACACCTGGGAGAAACAAATTAGGAGACACTTTTCCCACCACACCAAGAGCAGGGCTCCTTTCATATAAATGCAACCTGCTACCAATTCTGGCCAATTCATAAGTGCTGGCTCAGAGCAAATTATGCCTATGCCTTAACCTATGTCCATGTATCCTGGAATATGAAAAAACAAAAAAAAAAGTAAATAAGCCACACTAAAAAAAAATAAGAGCAAATTTTAAGCTCTCTTCCTCTTTTCTGTTAGTTTTTCTCAAGTGCACCAGAGCACTGGTTGATAATTATCTAGCAAAGTTATTTTCAAATGTCTCCAATTTATTTCCAAAAGAAGCATCTTGACATAAAATAAAAATAGGTACCTGGGACACAACCATGACTGGTTTTGAATGCATGGATGTGACCCTAGATGGGCTTGTGAGTATCTGCTTTGTGGCCCTGAGAATTAATGACTGGTGCATTTTCCCAGGAGGATTATAACATTAGCACAGTTGTTAATGTTCTAATCATGATGTCATAAAAGAGCAAGACTACATCACAACCCCATTTTCCTGGATGTAGTATGAAATCCATTACTAGATGAGGCCCTGCTCCCTTTTGATAGATCAGTCTTAATTTAATTTAAATCTAAATACTGGTTGCTGAGAATGCTTTTAAATGATATCAACACTTAGACTCTACCCAAAACCAACTGAATAAAAGTCTCTTGAGTGTGGAATTAAGGCATTGACACTCCCCTCCTCATACTCACTCTAGGGTGACTCAGAGCCACAGTGCCATTTAGTTGACTACCAACAAACACAAATTCGTAACTTCACGTTGCATCTATTAATTTTGTTGCCTGTAATGGGAGCTTCTTGCCAGACACACCCTTTCTCACCTTTCCCCTCAAGTGCTGTGTTTTTATCTCCTGTTCATTTCCAGGTTTCAGTCATCTTCTTGTCATTGCCTCAGTAAGCCTTCTAGAACACACCACACATTGACCCCTAAGCCTGGGTTAGTTGTGTCCTCAGGGCACCGAGCTTATTGGCATTCCATTGTATAGAAATTGGCCTTTGCTTATGTTCCTCCTACCAGGACTGGAAGCTCTGAATGAGTTTGAAGGTCTTGTCCATTATTGTAATTGAAAACCCTGCCCAGTTTTCTGTACTTCTCTGTTCTATGAATTTCAGTATCCTGTCCTGAGTCTTATGACACAATGATATCAAAGTAAACTTATTACAACAATTTACCACAAATGTTTTTCTGAATTTTAAATTGGGCATAATAATGACAAGAAGAAGAGGAGGTAGTTTGGGTATTTCCTAGGTTGTAACAACAGTAAGTTGCATGTCATATCTCATTTAATCTCATAGTGATCCTCGGAAGTAGATGTTTTTATCCCCATTTTACTAAAGTAGAAACTAAATCTCAGAGATTATAAATTGCTCAAAGTCATCCACCTGGTAGGTAGTAAAATTAGTACTTAAACCCAGATCTTTCTCAGCCCCTCATGCATACTCTTAACTACCACCAGGCTGTCACTACTTTGAGAAACAGGTGAAACTAGACTGTCTGTGCTTTTGACACTCCAAGAAGGTGTGCAGAGAAAGAACCCTGGGCTTCTGGGGAACCATGCATAACAAAGAAGGTAAAGGGTTCCAATAATTCCAAAGGATAGTGAAGTTGATATAAATCCTGCCCAGAGGGAACTGGGCCTCTCTATTAGGACTGTTTCCTGAAGAGTTTTCATTCCTCTTAGGCCAATTTCCCAATGCTCTGCATAACCTGTGTCATGAGATTTCTCACTAAGGACTTTAGTTCATGTCCAATCCAGCAGCATAGTCTATGTGCACACACAGGATGGTGGCCTGCCTACAAGTTGTGTGTCTTATGCCATTCAGTGATAGTAAATTTCCAGTCCATTTGACAGTAGCTCTTTATAGAAGAGGATAAAATGTACATGCATACCTTCCTCCCTTCTTCCTAGAGCATAGCTCTACTGATGCTTTCCTATAATAAATATACCAGGGTTTTCTTGATTTTATGTTAAATTAAATTTATAGTATGTTCTGTTTTCTTCAAGGAAAAGGTAATTTATTAAAACATGTTTTGGAGGTGTGATGAGTCAATATTAAAACTGATGACACAAGGTTATTATCACTTTGACAACTTTGCTTAATTCAGTAAATATTCCTCTGCATAGTAAACATTGGCCACAAAGCCTGTGGTTAATACAAAGTAGGTAGATTGATTGACAAATGGAGTCTGGAGATCCAGGACTCTATGAGTTTATAGATAAGTAGTTTGCTGATAACTAGTGGCGAGGTGGGGTGGGAACACTGATGTGATCTTTAATAGTTAAGTCAATTAAAAAAATGTTACTTGATAAAAAACTGCTTCAGAACAGGCTTTTAGACAGACTTGCTAATATATTCAATGGCTTTTTGTTACAGAAGAAAAAATGTGATGGTTAGTAAGGAAGCATTTGAAAAGACTGAATTTGCTGAACAGATAGCTTTATTTATTAGAAGCTTGTGGTTGAAATAAAATTTCCAATGATATGATTCTACATTGATTTTAAAAGTATTTTTTATTAAGAAAGAAGACCTTAAAGAAGAGGGTTAAGAAAATGTTATCTTGGGCTATCTGTTATTATCTGAAAGTATGTCAATAGTATACACTTCAAAAGAATTGATGGGAAATGCTTATCAGCAGATAATGAAGCCGAATAGATTGTTTATGACAATATGGGGAATACATTTCTTGGCAAGGTTTTAAAGTATAGACATGAGGGTCATTCTTATGCCTGCTTTTGATGATATTCATCATTGCTGAATATCTAGATTTTAAAACACTATGTGTTTTTGTATGGAGAGAATTGCTATGTAGAGTATATTGTGTTTAAATTAGCTTTGATGGCACATTCATGCACAAGTATAGAATCTGTGTTATTATTTTAATATGTGGTCATTTTCCTGCAACTTACACTTGCTTGTGCTTTATTTTTCTTGTTTATAAGGACTTTTTTTTAATGCCTCAAGTAGTAGACTTATTTGGATATCTTAACTCCATTTATTTACTTACAATCTATGATTTAAAAGATTATTATTCACTGACTAGTGTTGTTAATTTGTGAAGTTAAATCACATGCTTATACAAAAACTACGTATTTGAGGTATGGTCTATTTGAATATTTTTAGTCCATCACTAAATTTTTATTGTAATTTAATTTTGAAAAGAGCATAAACAAAATTTCAAAGAAGACAAACAGGATAGCAAATCTGATTAGGAATTACTACTTTGGGAAACTTAATTATATAAATGTATGTATACATAAGCAATAGTAATATCTTGTTTAATATCTGTTTTCTATATTATTATCTAATGTATGAAACAGTTATTTGTACAGTGTGTGAAAAAGCTGTGTGGGTCACTGAAAAGTGGGTCATCTGTGGAGAGCAGCCTTGAATTTATTCATTACTGGATCAAAGCCTGTTATAGAAGCACTTTCCAGAAATATGGAAAGTGATTATTAATGATAACATAAATCATTCAAAGGAAGTAGCAGAGATATTAGTCTTAAAAAATGCACAACTGTGTAGACAGTAGATGCTTTATTGAATGTCAGTCTGAGATTGGCAAGTGGGCTGCAGAATGAGTTGACTTTATGGTTGTGGGTCATGGAGTCATCCACCTTCTGATGCACCATTCATTGGATGAGATTCTTTAAGAAATCTCAATACCTGCTCACTGGAGCAGAAATACATGAGATTTTGAAGCTCTTGTTTTGTATGTGTTGTAGAAACCTTTAGAAATGCTGAACTTTGTGCTATTTTTTCACTCTGAATTGTACAAACTGGTCAGATTGGTCAAGCATCATCTATGCTCAGCATTCCACTAGATGGAATGAAGGATCCACTGTCTGATGAAGAAGGCAGCTCTGGCCTCATGGCCTCATAACTTAAGGAGATCAGACAAGAACAACCTAAAGCAGCATACAGTGTATGTCGTATCTTAGATGTACAAAGAGGGGCTATTGGGATACATTTCACCTGGAGAGATCGGGAAAGATTTCCTAACAAAAGTGTGAATAAGCTAAGAGTCAAAGATAGGGATGAACAATGGGGAAAGGAGGTTCTAGACAGAGAGAAGATTTTAAGTAGAAATGTCAAGAGTGTAGCACTTGCTCAGGAAGAAGTAGGGAGTTGGTTGAGCTAAAAGTGAAAAGTGTGGAAGAAAGATATACTAAATTGGATGTATGTGTCTTAAAACATACTTTGCCAAAGCTTTGATACACAGGAACCATTTATAAAACTGTGCCCACCTCTAAGAATTAGAGTAAGTGGGTTGTTGTCTGTGAAGCTTTCTCCTCAGAAGATACCCAGAAAATGTAAAAAACATTGAGTCTGCCCTGCAAAGGGAGAGCATATGTGCATGAATGCAGAATAGTCTTTATTGACACTGATAATTTCTTTATAAGATATTCTTTAATCCTTAGGTGTTACCCAAATGACTTTATGCAAAATAGTGGTTGGTCCTTACCAAGCCTTTCTTCCAGTAAGAGGTTTGAGTCCTTTTTAGCCAAAAGCAGTGTAGTTTATTTTAGCACAACTTACACCTCTCCCCTTGGTCTTGTTGAAAACATTAATTTTCTGTTGCTCATTTGCCATGGTAGTTCTTTATTATTTCTGCCATTTGTGTGTTGTTCTCCCTCTACTTCCAGCTTAACTCCCTTTTGGGAGGTTCATTTGGGCTCAGTGTTAATCAGGAGTTTTTGCTTCTTTCTCCTGATCCTAGGAAACAAGTGAGTTTGGGTATGTGGAGGCAGTTAAAGCCAGACAACTTTCAGCCATTTTGGTGACAACTCACCTAGCAATATGAATGGTTTTCTGGCTGAATGCTTTTAGCCAAACCCCACACTACAAAAATAAAAGATGTTGGTATCATTGGTGTATAACCATTCTTCTTCTCCTTATATACAACCCATTTTCAATAGGATATTTGTACATTTCTGCATATATGTACTATTTCCTTTGTGGATTATCTGCAGCAATATTTTTATACCTGACTGTATTCCTGTTCTCACCCAGAATACTCTGGCTTCTCTCGGTTTTAATTGTTGAGTGTAAATAAACTTATTATTTTTATTCATCACAAAGTTGACTATAACTGCGCCAGGCCCTGTGTGACACAAAACTGATTTTCAGCCAGTATGGGAAGATGTCCATGATAGTTGTTAAAAGCCTGTCTGAGTAGCCTGCTCACTCTAGCCGTTTTTCAGCCGTTTTATTCACTTCCTTTGGAATTCAATCTCCCTATGGTTCACACTGGGACATAGCAATAATACTCTAGATCCCTGCTCTAATATCTAGGCCAGGCCTTGGTGCTGATGGGTTAGTGTCCCTGCCATGTTGTTAGTTAACTATTTTAAACATCTCCCTGGACACACAAATAGAACATGGTCTCTGTTCTTAAATCACTCATACTCTTGGAGAGTAAACAGTGTATTACATATACAGTGTATATAATTACCAAACAGTGTGCTTTAAATATTTACATTTGTACAAATCTATTTTATCTGTCACCACAAGAAAGTTTATAAAAGAAAAAAAATCCATTGAAAATAAACACCTTAGAAAGTTAATAATAAGTGATACTATTTTATTCTTATATATAGGCATAATTTAAAAATGGATATTCCTTGACCATCACAAGAGAAAATATTGTAGTAATTACATAAAAGAATATAGTAAAGAAGTCAAAGCATACTAACCAAAGACATCAAAACACATAAAAAATCCCACAGGATAAGATATAAGAAATAAAAAGAAATAAGGAACTATGGATTTACAAGACAACCAAAAATAATGAAAAAAAAAACCCACAATTGTAACTCTTTGCTTATCAATAATTTAATAATAATTTAATTACTTTAAACATAAACGGATTAAGTTCTGAAATCAAAAGACATAGAATGGTTAGATGAATAAAAAACAAGATCCAACAACATGCTGCTAACCAGAAATTTAAATATTTTAGCTTTAAAGACACATATACACTGAGGATGAAGAGATAGAAAAGACATTTCAAGCAAATGACAACCAAAAAAAGCAGGGGTAGCTATAGTTCCATCAGACTAAATAGACTTTAAACTAAAAATGGCAAAATGAGACAAAGAAGGCTATTATATAATATTAAAGATGTCAGTACATCAAAAAGGTACAACAGTTATAAATATTTTTACCCCAACATTGGAGCATCTAAATATATATAGCAAAGACTAACAGCTAAAAGGAGAAATAAATAGTAATACACTAATAATTGGAACTTTGAAATAATTCACTCTCAATAACGGATAGAATATCTAGATGGGGAATCAATAAAGAAACAGCAGATTTGAACAATGCTATAGACCAAATAAACATAATAGATATAGAAAGAATGCACATTCCATTTCAATAAGAGCAGAATACACATTCAAGTATACATGGAACAGTTTCTAGACTAGACCATATGTTAGGCCACAGAACAAGCCTTAGCAGATTCAAGAAGACTAAAATCATACCAAGTACCTACTCTAACCACACTGGCATGAAATTAGAAACCAATAAAAAAGAAAATCGAAACTTCACAAACCCACAGATATTAACACTCTTCTGACGATCAGTGGATCAAAGAAGAATTTAAAGGGAAAATAAAAAAATTTTCTTGTAAAAAAACGGAAGCAACCTATCAGGAGTTATAAGCTATAAAAGGCAACAAAACCATTTCTGAGAAGGAAGTTCATAACAATAAATGCCTACCTTAAAAAGCAGGAAAGATCATAAAAAAAGAAAGAAACAAGAAAGAGCCTAACTAAATGACCTAGACCTATGCTCTAAGGAACCAGAAAAAGAAGAACAAACTGAGCCCAAAGTTAGCAGAAGAAAAAAATAATAATAATTAGAGCAGAAATAAATGAAATGGAGAAGTGAAAAGCAATAGAAAGGATTAACCAAACTGAGAGTTGGTTTTTAAAATGCTAAACAAAATTGGCAAACCCTTAGCTAGACTAACCAAGAGAAAAAGAGAAAGGATCCAAATCAACAAAATTATAAATAAAAAAGGAGACACTACAACTAAAAGAACAGAAATTCAAAGGATCATAAGAGGCTACTATGAACAACTATATACCAAAAACTGAGACAATCTAAAACAATGGAAAATTCTTAGAACATTCAAGATTGAATCAGGAAGAAAGAAAATCTGAAAGAAAAAAAAGACAATTGCTAATAGGGAGATTGAATCAGTAATAAAATATCTTCCAAGGAAGAAAAACCCAGGACTAGATGGCTTCACTGGTGAATTTTGCCAAACATTTAAAGAATTAACACCAATCCTCAACTCTTCCAAAAAATCAAAGAGGAAGGAATACTCCCAAATTTATTTCATAAGATCACCATTATTCTGATACCAAAATGAGAAAAGGACAGTACTAGAAAGAAAACTACCAGCCAGTATATCTGATGAATATAGATGCAAAAATTCTCAATAAAATACTGGAAAACTGAATTCAGCCGCACATTAAAAGGACCATTCACCATGATCAAATGGAATTTACCCATGAGATGCAAGTATGGTTCAACATATGCAACATACCCAAATCATCAATGTGATATACTACATTAATAAAATGAAAGAAAAGAGACATATGACTGTTTCCACAGATGCAGAAAATGCACCAAACAAATGTCAACATCCATTTTTGATAAAAATTTAACAAATTTGACATAGAAGGAACATATCTCAACATAATAAAGACCATACCTAACAAGCCCACAGCTAACATTATACTCAATGGTGAAAAAATGAAAACTTGTCCTTTAAAATCAGGAACAGGTCACAGATGTCCGTTCTCACCACTCCTATCCAACATAGTACTGGAAGTCCTGGCTAGAGCAATGAGGCAAGCAAAAGCATGAGATGTGAAAACAAAGACTTTTGCAAGTGATATAATTTTATATCCAGAAAATCCTGAAGAGTCAACCAAAAAACTGTTGGATCTAATCAAGAATTTAGTAAAGTTGTAGAATCAAAATTAACACTCAAAAATCAGTAGTGTTTCTATACTAAGAACAATTTTTTTAAAATTTTATTTTATTATTTTTTCAGTGTTCCAAAATTCATTGTTTAGGCACCACACCTAGTGCTCCATGCAATACATGCCCTCCATAATACCCACGACCAGGCTCACCCAACCTCCATCCCCCTCCCCTCCAAAATCCTCAGTTTGTTTCTCAGAGTACAGAGTCTCTCATGGTTTGTCACCCCCTCCAATTTCTCCCCATTCTCTTCTCCTCTCCATCTCTCAATGTCTTCCATGTTATTCCTTATGCTTCACATGTAAGTGAAACCATATGATAATTGTCTCTTTCTGCTTGATTTATTTCACTCAGCATAATCTCTTCCAGTCCCATCCATGTCGATACAAAAGTTGGGTATTCATCCTTTCTGATGGAGGCATAATACTCCATTGTATATATAAAAGAGATATAAATTGATCCCATTTACAAAAGCATCAAAACCAATGAAATACTTAACAATAAATTTAACTAAAAGGAGGAAAGGTCTCTATTCTGAAAACTACAAGACACTGAAGAAAGAAATTGAAGAAGACACAAATGGAAAATATCTAAAGACATGTTCATGTATCAGAAGAATTAATATTGTTATCAATACTACCAAAAACCACTATAGGTTCAATGCAATCTCTATCAAGATTCCGATGGCATTTTTTTTTTTTTAACGCAGAAGTAGAAAAAGAACTCCCAAAATTTATATGGAACAGCAGAAGATCCCAAATACCAAAGAAATCCTGAGATAGAAAAACAAAACCTGAGGCATCACACTTCCTGATTTCAAACTATACTATAAGCCTATAATCATCAAATGAGTATGGTAAAGGCATAAAAACAGAAAAATAGACCAATGGAACAGAATTGAGAGTCCAGAAATAAACCCAAGTATATATGGTCAACTAATACTTATAAGGGAGACAAGAATACTCAATGAAAAAAAAATCTTCAACAAATGATGCTGAAATAATTGGATATTCACATGTAAAAGAATGAAATTGGACCCACATCTTACACCACTGACAAAAATTAACTCAAAATGGATTAAAGACGTTAATGTAAGGTCTGAAACCATGAAACTCCTAGAAGAAAATATAGGAATAAAGCTCCCTGACAAGGTAATGATTTTTTTTGGATATTGCACCTAAAGCTCAAGCAACAAAATAAAAATAAACAAGCAGGACTAATTCAAACAAAGAAAGGAAGAAAAGAAAGAAGAGAAAGAAAGAAAAGAAAGAAAGAGAGAAAGGAAAAGAAAAGAAAGAAAAAAGAAAAGAAAAAGAAAGAATCCATAAAGTGAAAAGAAAGCCTACAGAATGGGAAAAATATTTGCAAATCATATATCTGATATGGCATTGGTATGCAAAATATATAAAGACACATACAACTCAATAGCACACACACAAAAAATTAACCCAATTTAAAAATGGGCAAAGGACCTAAATAAACATTTCTCCAAAGATGATCCTGACAGGTACGTGGAAAGATGCTCAACATCACTAGTCATTAAGAGAAATGCAAATTAAAACAGTGAAATATCACCTCATACCTGTTAGAACGGCTATCACTAAGGACAAGAGTTAACAAATGCTGGCATTAATGTGGAGAAAAGAAAACCATTGTGCACTGTGGGTGGGAATGTAAATTAATACAACCACTATGGGAAAAGGTGTAGGGGATCTTTGAAATATTAAAAATAGAACTACCATATGATCCCGCAATCCCACTTCTGGGAACATAACCAAAGGAAACAAAACTACTAATTCAAAAAGATAACTGAACACCCATGTTCATAGCAATATTATTTACAATAGTCAATCTAAGTGTCCATCAATAGATGAATGGATTAAAAAAGTTTGGAATATAAATACAATATAATATTATTGAGCCATAAAAAATAGACATTCCTAACATTTGTGACAACATGGAGGGATATTGAAGGCATCATGCTAAGTAAAATAAGTCAGACTGAGAAAGACAAGTATTATATGATCTCATTTATATGTGGAATCTAAGAAAGCAAAAACAAAAGCCTAACCGACCAACAAAACCAAAACCAGAGACATAGGAAAAAAGATCAAGATTTGTGATTATCCAAGGCAAGGGATAGAGGAAGGGGAACTGGAGGAAGGTAGTCAATAAGTATACACACTTGCTGTTATAAGACAAATCAGTATTAGGGGTGTAATGTACAACATGGTGACTATAGCTTACACTACTGTATGATATACAGGAAAGCTGTTAAGAGAATAAATTCTAAGAGTTCTCACCAAAAGAGAAATTTTTTCCTTTATTCTTTCTTTTCTTTTCATTGTACTTATAGAAGATGGATGGTGGCTGAACCTACTGTGGTAATCCTTTCACAATATATGTAAATCAAAGCATTATTCTGTACACCTAAGATGTATATAGTCATGTATCAATTATTTCACAGTAAAACTAGAAATAAAAATGGACTCAATACCATGTGGATGTTTTAAAAATAAAAATATCATCCAGCTGCTTTTAAATACAGTGGGGCACATTTAAACATATCTACTTACATTCAGGTAACATATCCCACAATTAAATTATATCACCTCGAATGGATAAACTGCCCGTGGTGAAGCTGGATATTAACAGACTGTGGGCTCCTTGAGCTCTGACACAAGTCTGTTCATTTTAGTTTTCTTAGTAGAGTCCATTCTCCATCTTCAAAAAATGCTACTCAAATTTCTGGTTCCAGTTAGCCCATGAATTTGGTAAGTCCGTGGAGAGCAGTGATATGTAGGTTTTCACTCTTTCACTTTTTGTTTTCTGAACTTAAGCTAAATTCAAAATGCCCAAGATATCTGATATTTTCTAAAGCTTTCACAACAAATCAAATATATTTACAGAACAGGAATACTATGTTAATCAAAGATAAAATAACATTAACAATGATTTGTTTTTGTTACACTCTCCTTTTGTAAAAGAGAAGGAAGTTCTAAAAAACAGCTGTGAATTTCAGGCATTAAGTACAAAACAAAAATACAATTTCTAAAGATTCTAGATTAGGATAGTTTCGGACCCAACTCCTAATGCATGAACTACAATATTATAGTTAGAATTGCTATTTATCAGGCGGTTCAGTCCCCTTTGATCTTAAGATTTTGTTTGTTGTTTTGTTTTTCACAGTACAGCAGGAAAGCAAACTGACTTATTTTAGAAATATGTTTAAAAACTGAAGATTGAAAAAGCAGTGGTTTTCCCTTCATCTTATATTAACTAGAAAATAAATGGAACCCAGAACTTTCACTCCGATGTTCTGAATATTCAAGGTCTAATACCTTATCAAACTGTTGCCCTGCATTTATGTAAAATTTGAAGTAAGTATTCCTACATATAGTATCTCATTCTATGTAAACTTTAATATTCCCGTGATACAAGTTTCATTAGTACTACTTTACATGTGAATATAAGAAAAGACAAGGGATTCTAATGGACTTGACCAAGGTCTCAAGATGCAGGACTGGAATCCAAGTCTCCTGATTTTTGAGGCTTTTGGGGATGGGATTGTAGTGGGTGGAGGGTAGAGTATTTGTTTCAGTTACTATACAAGGGCAAATATCACTATAATAATGATCTTTGATTAAATTTCTTCAAAATTGGGGCACAGGGGTGGTTCAGTCATTAGGCATCTGCCTTTGGCTCGGGTCATGATCTCAGGGTCCTGGGATAGAGCCCCACATCAGGCTCCTTGCTTAGTGGAGAGTCTGCTTCTCCCTCCCCCACTCCCCCTGCTTGTGTTCCCTCTCTCTGTCCAAAAAAATAAATGAAATCTTAAAAAAATTTTTTTCAAAATTAAAAATTTTATAAGATCCCATTCTTAAAAATTTATTTTTAAAATATGAGAATTAACCAAAACATAGATGATTGTTAAAATAGCGATTAGTATGCTATTACCAAATACCAAAAAAAAAAAAAAAAACATACAACTGCCTAATCTTTACATTTATAAGACTCTGGATAATTTTTGTGGGTTGCTTCGGGTGCTTACTTCTGCAATACCAGCCAACTGCTCACAATGTGCTTAAACTATGCAAATGCATCACAAATCATCCTAAATGTAGAAAATGTGTTTGCATATTCCATTAACCAAAAGTCTGGGAAATTAGTGTGATTCGGCATCCTGGAGGAGATAAAGAACAAATAGGTCCCTGAGAGAGTGTTTATGAGCTTCTGATGAATGCCTACAATACTCAAGAATGAACTGCTCTTTTCATTCAGAAACATTGCACTCTTACATGTACTGGGCTCAGCCAACATGTCTTCAAAAAATTACTCCTTTTGGTTCAAACAATGTTTATTGAGCAACTACAGTGTATCAGGGATTGGGTTGCAGAGATGCGAAGATGAAATAGGAAACCTATGCTTTCCCTTAAGTAATTTAGACATTTGTCTAGTGCCTAGAGATCCTTTGCTTGAGAATCTAAGATTATTATTTTCTAAATTATTTAAACTTTTGCTTATACTGTGACTTCTTTATATTATGGATAGGAAAATGTCACACATGATTCATTTTGGTTCAATAATTAATCTTGGTCCAGTTTCTATAAAAGAATTCATTTTATTTCTAATGCTTCCATATTTTAAGAATTAATAAAATGAACAAAATGTTGTGAGTTTTTAAAAATGGAACTCAGTACATTAGCTGTTTTGCAATTTCCCCAAATAGTTTAAACAGATATTTAAAACGTCTCATTTGTTTTTCTTTCAAATTTCCCATTCTTTGGAAGCAATAATGAATATCATTAAAAGGATCTCTCTTTCCTCTGTGTGTGTGTGTGTGTGTGTGTGTGTGTGTGTGTGTGTAGCAAATAATTCAGTGATTTTAATTCTGAAGCTGGTGAGATCATGTCCTGTTTTCCTTGTGGCCTAAAGGTGCCTTTCATAGTCTTTCATTTTCATATTGACTTTACCCAGGACCTAGTAGGAGGTTCAATCAGTGAAATAAAATTACATTACAATTATTTCTACTTAGAGAAATATGACAGCTAGAATTTTTATGTTAATTAATCTTTGGTTTTTTATTATTGTGTGACTACCTATCATAAATTTCCTTGTAATTCAGTTTTAGTACATTCTATAAATTATTTTAGTTTATTCCAGCATTAACCTGACTTGCAAATGGTTAAATTTGCAGAGTCTTTCATGCTCTAAAACCCAGTATGCTCTATATTAACATCTGAAGGAATGGTTTTGATATTCAGAAATAATTGTAATAGCAAGAATAAACCACAATTCACTGAATTCGTGGTCAGATTATATTCTCGTTATCATGTTAGATTCTACGTAAGTAAATTAGTACATCTTAAACATGACGAATAATAATTCACAAACATACTGATATTTCCCTCGGACTCGGACTGAAGAACAAACAGGTCGCTGCTGTTCTAGTCGAGCGTCTGCAGCCACGTGAGGAAGCTCCTGCTTCCTCACCTGCATACCCAGTTAAGCACCATCTGTTTCCTGTTTTAATGTGATATCTCATAGTTTTTCCAAACCTTTCACATCAGTAAGCACAATCCTAATAGACAGTTAATATGAATTAAAAAGCGTGTTTTCACTAAAACTGTGTTCTAGTTTTCTGTCTTTCTATTTTCTGAAATGTGTAACACTAAACTAGCTGCTCCAAACCCATTTCAACAGCATGAAATTCCCCAGATTAATCTAGGTTATTTACAGTGAATTGACCAGACTCTGGTATTCTGGTGCTGGGGGATGGGCAGTGCAGAGGCACACATGCCTCGCAAAAAAGCTGGGATTTTAAGTTATGTGTGGGAGGAAGTAATCCCCCCCCCATCTTGCCACCTTCTCTAATAGTTATAGCCTCCCTTCTTGTCCCTCCAGCCCTCCTTGCCTTACCATGTGGAATTATCAAAATTACGAATGTCTGAGCAACCAGATCAATTGTGAATCTACTTTATGTACGCTCTTTACCGTTGTTACTGTTTTCATTTGTAACACCTTGACTGGCTGAAGTAAAATCAATCAGTTAATGATGCACACTTTGGTTTCCCATAAATTATGGATAATAAACTAGTTTCCCTTGGAAAAGTGGTTTGAGGTTTATGGAATAAATGAATACAGTGATGTGCAAAAGACTCTAACCTTTAGTTAGATTCCAAGCATCTTCTTGCCTTCAATTCTTACAAGGATGTGTGTTACTGATGTTATTCATGGACCTTTGTTAGCCAAAAAACTTACTGGCTAAATCATTATGGAGCCTTTTGAATGTAAGTTGAATATGAATTTGAATATGAATTGTTTATGAACATCAGACACATTGCTAGTATGGAAGACATATAATGGAATTTGTCTTTCTCAAACTGGCATCAAAATAACCCAAAAATGTTAGTTAAAACACAGAATTCTGGGTCCTACATTCACCCACAGTTTCTGATCCAGTAGTTGCATCATGAAGCCCAATAATTTGTATTTGCAACAACTTTGTTGGGGAGGCTGTTGCTTTTGGTCCCAGGACCCCACTTTGGGAACCACTGATACATTGTGTAGAGCTGTGTTAACTTGCATTTTAGACCTGGCTCTGCCCCTTAACAGCTGTATGACCTTGAAAAAGTTATTAACTTCTGAAAACGTCAGTTTGCTCAGCTGTAATATGATGGTAATACCCACTTCATGGGGTTGTACTGAGATTAAATAAGATGATGCATGCAACATGCTTAGCCCAGTGCCTGGGGAAAAGGGCTATTCAATAAATAGCTATTCAATAAATGCCAGTATCATGCTCCTGATCTGTTTAGGGGAAAGAATGCAGTGTGGACCATTTCTGTATTTCACCATACTAAATCTGAAGGAGGGAAAGGAAGTACAGACAAGTAATGTAAGAATATATAAAACTAGATGAAGACTTCCCAAGAATTAAATATAACTTAGTTTAAACACAAATAAATTATCCCTTTGATAGTGTGTGTCTCAGAAACTGGTTGTACTTTTTCTTAGCCACGGGAATCCCATCCTAAAATTTGTTTCTATTCCACACTCAAGTTAGATATTAAGTTGATTTCCCTCCCCTATTCTGGGGATTCCCAGCCATGAAATAATGTGTTTATTAAATTCAAACTCATCTTCAGATTCACCTAGTAAAGCATTTTACAAATTAAAAATATAAAAATAATACATGTATTCATATTCATAACATAAATATAGGAGTTTTGATATTTATATGTCTTTCAGTAAATTTTTATTTTCTCAATATCAAAACACTTCTTCTGTGTGAATAATCAAGATTTTATATGTACTCATGGAGTTAGAAGAAATCTTAGTGATTAGTTTTCTAATGTAAACCTTGAATAGGTAACATGTCTTATAAAAACTCAAAATATTACCAAATGTATTTTACCAAATGAATACCAAATGTACAAATACCCAATGTATTTTAGTGAGGACAAACATTGTCATTACCATTTTACAGGTGAGGCCACTGACTTTTAAGTGTAAATGTTCTCTCAGGTGATAAAAATTAAATTAGAGGGGCACCTGGGTGGCTCAGTGGGTTAGAGCCTCTGCCTTCGGCTCGGGTCGTGATCCCAGGGTCCTGGGATCAAGCCCCGCATCAGGCTCTCTGCTCAGTGGGGAGCCTGCCTCCTCCTGTCTCTCTCTCTCTCTTTGCCTACTTGTGATCTCTGTCTGTCAAATAAATAAATAAAATCTTTAAAAAAAAATTTTTTTAAAAAACAAAGACAAAGTGAAAGAGTGAAACCAAGATGTATTGAATCCAAGGAAATC
Organism: Taxidea taxus jeffersonii; assembly: GCA_003697995.1. Classification (NCBI taxonomy): domain Eukaryota; kingdom Metazoa; phylum Chordata; class Mammalia; order Carnivora; family Mustelidae; genus Taxidea; species Taxidea taxus. Next base: position 22,284 of record RCUC01126127.1, read on the forward strand.
CATTAGCATAATTATCTCCAGTGTGAAACTAGGCTGTGAAATTGTCAAGCAATAGGTTTTTGATTCAGTCACTTAGTAACCATCTACTGAGAGCTTACTACGTGCCAGTACAGGAACCAGATATAGAATTACCATACCACCCATATGAGGTCAAGAATTACTATATCCAGCAAATAGACTCCAAGTCCTTTTGGTTTTTCATTATTTGTATCACACCCACAATCTGTGCTTCCAACTTCATATTTGCAACCACAACTGAAATTAGGATCATCTTCAAAAATAAAATACTGAAAGCCCACTTTAAAAGTTGTTTCATGAATAAAAACTGAGCATTTATTTTATCTAAGTCTATACCCTAAAGTAAGAATATTTGCAAATACACGACTGTAAGTAAATCTGTACATATTTATATGCAGTTATTTCATGAATTATAAAATGTGGGCACTGGACAAGCTGATTGTTAAGATCCCTTCCATTTTTAATATTCTAGTTCTAGGATTCAAAAGTATTTGTGATGTAAATGGGTATTGTGTTGGTTTACCACATGTTTGACATAATAAATGTTCATATTTATTAAAACTTTACTTTCCATAATTTTTTTTCAAAGGAATTGATATCAGAAGCTCTATGGCCCTAAGATATATAGATACAGCTAATATTTTGAGAATGTCATATAAATGGTCATATGGTATAAAGCCTTTTTAACTTCTTTTACTTAGCAAAATAATTTTGGTATTCATCTATGTTGTTGCAAATATCAGTTGTTGTATATAGTTTTTGCTTTTTATTGCTTAATAGTATTCTGTTGCATGGATGCAGCATAATATTTTTATCCATTCACCAGTTGATAGACTTTTGGGTTGTTTCCAGTTTGGGACTATTGTACAAAAGCTTCTGTGAATATTTACATAGATATGTTTGTGTGGACATGTGCTTTCATTTTTCTGGACTACAAACATAGGAGTGGGATTATTGGTTCATATGGAAAGTATTTGTTTAATTTATAAGACACTTTTATAAGGTTGCCATATCATTTGTATTCTTACCAGCAATGTATAGGAGAAAAGAGTAAAAAATAAAATTTGGCACTCTAAAATTGTACTCCTATCTATATAATCACAAGTATCTAGGGGCACCTGGGTGGCTCAGTGGGTTAAGCCTCTGCCTTTAGCTCAGGTCATGATCTCAGGGTCCTGGGATTGAGCCCTGCATCGGGCTCAATCGGCAGGGAGACTGCTTCCCCCTCTCTCTTTGCCTGCCTCTCTGCATACTTGTGACCTCTGTCTGTGAAATAAATAAATAAAATCTAAAAAAAATCACAAGTATTTATATAGTATTTAATCACACTGAATATATTTGATAGTATTCATTATAATCTTGTACCATAAGAATGTATTCTGTTACTTATGCAAAAAGTTCTGATTAGTTTTTGGTTATTCTTTTTCATTGCCTACCTTTAGAGATTTTTTTTTTTTGGTCATTATCACTACCCAGAGTAGTTATTTTTAGTAAAGCAATATCTTGTTATCATGATTAAAATATTTTTTTGAAAATTTTTTGCATATCATCGATGATAGGAAGAGAGGGGACCAAGGATATTTATATGGAAAAGATAAGGCCAAGAAAACTGGGAGTGTGTCTTTCCCAACATCATAATGTGTAGATGTAAGAGAGTAGGGAGTCCTGGCCAAGGCTGGAACAGTCTTAATATGAATGGGTCATCAGAACTAGAGGCTTGAAATCAAAATCAGGAACCACACTGTCAAGTCAAACAGGAGTCAAAGAGCCAAGGGGAAATGACAGTCTGGGATATTGTGAGTGGAAAGTACAATGGGCAATGGCTGGGCAAATTTTGGAAGTAGAAGAAACTGACATCCTCAGTTCAATTTCTTCACAACCTTTGCTTGCATGTGTATGGTAGGTCAAAGTGATTTAAAGAGGGAAAATGGACAGAATAAATATTTCCAACATTTAAAGATTTAGTGTGCTCTTTACCCAAGGGTATATTGCATATATTAATTTAGTTATGATTGAGGCTTAGAAATCACCCCCCAAGATCCCTATGCCCACACAAATTAGTAGTTCTTTATTCATCTTTGTCAACTTATGAAATCTCATAAAGATAAAACCCAAAACTTTATGAAAATAGTTCCTATTTGAAGTTTGGGTTACAATGGTTTTAAGAATTTGGCAATTCAAAGTTTCAGAACATATCCCTTACCCTTATTGAGAATCTCCTTTTATAAGCAACTACCCTCCTTTGGAGATACAATTTCAAGTTCAGACTTCTAAATGGCCATTACATAAACAACAAGTTGACATGCCTGGGACTAGAAAGTGGCAGTGATACAAGCAGATAAGAGGTGTACTGGTGGTCACCCACTCTAATATAAAGCACCTTAGTGGTCCTTGTGCAGGGACCATTGAAACCCACCTACAACTCAGATTCTGTTTTCAGGCTCAGAGGTAGGAGAAAGCCAAGAATTTGGCAATCAAGCATGCTTGGGCCAGCTGAATCCACCCAGCTGGCCCTAATAATCCAATTTATGTACCTGGTTCTCTCTCATCTGTTTTCATGCTTGAGTTGGTTTCTGCCGAAGAAATTGATTTCCCCCAAATTGGGCTCTTTTACTGATTCTTTTCCCAGAAAATAACAGGCAGAATAATATGCTCATTGTGGTTGAGTCTCATGTATATTTCTGAGTGTTGAATCACCACTGGCTATGATTTTCCCAGAATTGTCTGATAAACTATTATGAGTTTTTTGGGCTTCCCAAATAGTCTTCTCTACCCAGCTGTCCTGATGGTTGTCTGTTGTTTTTTATCATCAGCTATAGTAGGTCTGATTATTGTCCAGATCTCAACCATTCCCACCATATCTCATTTCCATGCCAGCTTATCCATGATACTATCACTGTGCATGTTCATTTTGAGAGGGAGGATGCATGAAATAATGAAGAAGAGGGGAGACTTAAAAGATACAATTTTACTTACCATTTGTGACGACATGGATGGAACTAGAGGGTATTATGCTTAGCGAAATAAGTCAATCGGAGAAAGACAACTATCATATGATCTCCCTGATATGAGGAAGTGGAGATGCAACGGGGTTGGGGGTTAAGGGGGTAGGAAAAGAATAAATGAAACAAGATGGGATCAGGAGGGAGACAAACCAAAAGAGACTCTTAATGTCATAAAACAAACTGAAGGGGGTTGGGGGGAGGGGGGTTGGGAGAGGGTGGTGGGGTTACATTATATGTTTAAATAAAAATAAAAATTTAAAAAAATTTTTAAAAGATACAATTTTAGAGGGAGAGACAGATTTGGAGGAGGAGGAAAAACATGAGAGCCTTCAATGATGGTATGAAGTGGATGCCCAATAAGCAGATAAATGAGAAAAGCAAACTAAAACAAGACAACAAAAAGGAGTGGAAAGAAACAGAAGAGTTCTTAAGAAAAATATAGGGAGAAATAAGGACAAAGAAGAGTAGGGACCTGAAAAAAAGAGAAAACCAAGTCAGTGATGTGAATGGCATGCACTGAACAATAGAGAAGGGCTCACTAAGATTATATTTTCTAAATTAATATTGAAATTCAATTTGTAATTTTCCTGTCACTAATTTATACAATTTAATCTTAAATGATAATTCTGTTCTTAACTAGAACATAATCTGACTTCCAGTAGAGGTGTTGACTTTGTATCATTAAGAACTGTAACTACTTTTGGGGCACCTGGGTGGCTCAGTGGGTTAAAGCCTCTGCCTTCGGCTCGGGTCACGGTCTCAGAGTCTTTGGATCGAGCCCCGCATCGGGCTCTCTGCTTGACAGGGAGCTTGCTTCCCCCTCTCTCTCTGCCTGCCTCTCTGCCTACTTGTCATCTCTGTCTGTCAAATGAATAAATAAATAAAATCTTTAAAAAAAGAAAAAAAAAGAACTGTAACGACGTTCTAACTGGATCAGGGTAAGAAAACATTCCTTTTTGATATATAGTTTACATACTTTTTACTATTTCTACAAGCCAGCCTGATTTGAGGAGAGCAGCAAAAATATATCAGATAAGATTGTTTTCCTTTTGTTTTGCAAAAAGATATTAATGTGATTTTCTCCTTAGTTTGAAAACTGGAGAAATTCCCATTTTACTTTGGGATGACATTGTTATTTTAAAAGAAGCTAAGATGAGTAGCAAGAGGTTATTCTACAATGTGCCTGGTCTTGAGAAGAGTTCCCTTAAGCTCTACCCCCTGGAAAAAAATCTATCTTGAGGCTCTCCTCTTATTTCAGGACATGCAAAAACAATACCTGAAGACAAAAGGTGTTAATATCATTAGGATATTTCCTATTCCTTTTCAGTTCCTATCTCCTACCTCATATGTATTCTGAGTAGACAAATCTATTCTGGTTTGATTCTCCCCTCCTGAAAGCCCAGCCTAGAGTAGATAAGTCACATTGTGTCTTGCTGTTTTGAACATCATCTCCAATAATTAAGATCCCGGAATCAGAATTTTACTGGTGATTTTTGATGAGGTGCTAGACAGGCAAGAAGAGTGATCTTCTGCAGCTGATCTATACTTGTACCATCGAGATGTCTATTGTTGACATGACTTTGTTGATTAGTTATAGCTTGCTATTATCACATGTGCCATGTGAAGATTTCAGTGTGCTTTTCTGCAGTCATAGCCTCTTGCTTGATTATACAGGGGGAGGAGATGACTGCATTTTATCAAGAATCACCCTACTAGCCTTAATGAAGCAATGGAGGTTGGTAATAATGGGCTACAAATGAAGACATCTCCCTACAAATAATAATAGTAATTATCATTTAGATAGCATCTTTCAACCAAAGACCTTCTCCTTATACATGTTTCTCATCCCATTCCTCCAGAGAAGGTGATGTGAAAGAAGAAATCTATGAAAATCAAAAAGTGATTCAAGATTTCCACTTTCTAGTTTTCTGAGCCCATAGTGGTATTTAAATTCCCAGGGTTTGTCCTGGTGCTGAAGGAAAAATATGAAAGATATGAATGAGAAACTGGAGAGTGGGGAACAGAGGTGGTTTTCTTGGCAGAATAAAAAATTAGGATGAAAAGAGAAAATTGGTGTATATTGTAAAGGAGCATGCTTTCTATTGCCCACTTTCTTCTTTCTACTGACTAGAATGAAGATGTAATGGCAGGAACTGAAGCAGCTATCGTAAAACATGAGAAGAAAGTCATGTAGTAAATATAGCTGAGCAACTAGAAAGAAGGAACCTGGTTCTACACACTGAGATGACCATATGAGCCCTCAACTGTTTATGCTGAATGTTACAGGAGAGAGGAATGAACTGTTAACTTGTTTAAGTCACTGTATTTTGGGGTTCCTTTTTAACAGGAAATTATCCTAATTAATGCACAACTTCTTCCACTCAAACATCCATTTTTCAAGGTCTCAATGCTGCTTCTCTGAAATATTTACTGTTTTTCAGTTTCAAGGAATGTTATTATTCTACATGCCCTACCCATTTTATCTCATCTCTTCTTTACAGTTCACTGGACAGTCTTCTCAAATGTTAACTTCTCTGTATGGCCTTCTCTGATTCCCCAAGTGAGTTATTTATGACCATATCACCACTAGAGTAGGGGGGAGGATTGTAAATATAGCTTTCCATGTATACCTCTACCCTTTCACTCTTCACATTCACAGATCTTGACCCTTGGTAGGGTACTAAGTAAACCATACATCTTGCTAAATAAATTATTTCTCCAGGCTTCAATGGACTTGCCTTTCTCTAAATTCTTTTTCTCCAGTTTTCTCTACCATAAAATTTAGCACACTTGGATATTTTTTATATTCTAGGGCTTTCCAAAAAGTTTTGGTTGTTTATTTATATATCCCACATATTTATATATTTATATATCCCACAGTTCTCAGAAATAAACAACTAGCAGTCATGGGTTAGCTTGCCCCCAGGGGATCAAAGGCAAAATTAAAGATTATTTTCCACAAACCACTATTCTATAGTCACCTTAAAGTGTTGAGCCAGTATCATTTCAAGGGCCCACTTTACAGGTAGTGTTGTTTGTCTTTTCCATATTTCATTCATTCATTCATTCATTGAACAAATATTTACTGAGCACCTAGTATATACCAGACATTGTTTTAGGAGCTTAGAATATGGTTGAGAACCAAACAAAGATCATTGCCCTCATGGAGCTTTATATCCTAGACAGAAATTGCTTTTTAAATTTAGCTTCTTTTAATAAAACATACACAT
>ML100663.1:0-13262 GCA_003697995.1 Taxidea taxus jeffersonii
GTGTGTGTGTGTAGGGATGGTGAGTGGCGGTGTGTGTAGGGGTGCACAGAAAGGCCGAGGAGTAGGCTGGAACTAGGTTTTATGGCGTCTTTGTGGAAAACTGATGAGAACACAGCATTTTAAAGCAACGGCTGATGCCTCAGGAGGTCTTTTAAGCTGCACTTCATGAGTTGGGAGAGAGAGACCTAACCGAAGGGTCCAGAGACACAGCCCATGCGGGAGGGGACCAAACGCTGAACTACAGCAGAAGAAGCAAGAATAGAACCCAAGAGCAGAGGTGAGAAGTTTAACCTGGGGGCTTCTATGAGCTTCCATTCCCTTCAGGTTCGGACCCAAAAGGAGATGATTCACGATGCAGGAAAGTGGCAAAGGGAGCCTCCGGGCACCCCATCTCTGCCCCAGAGAGGACCTCACCCTGGAACCTCCAACTTCATGCCCACACTCGCTGCTGCCTGTGTTGCCTGGACTTCGGCCTGAGTTCTGATGACCGATCTCGTGTGGGACGAGGGAAACAGCTTGGATCACCTCAGGGAGCTTGTGCAGTGGCCTCAGGAAAGGCAGCTGTGGACGTCACACAGAAAGGGAATTCCACACTCTTGGACTAATGAAGGCATGCGATGGTGGGGAGGGATCTCCACATCAGAGAATTCAGCAGTCAAATCTTGGCTTTGACACCTCCCAACTAGGTCATCATGAATAGACAAATGCCATTTCTGTGAGTTGGGGAAATGGGGGAAATAATTCTCTCACAGAGTAGTTTTTTTTTTTTAGATTTTATTCATTTACTTGACAGAGAAAGACACAACAAGAACAGGAACACAAGCAGGAGAAGTGGGAGAGGGAGAAGCAGGCTTCCCACTAGCAGGGAACCCAATGTGGGGCTTGATCCCAGGACCCTGGGATCATGACCTGAGCCGAAGGCAGATGCTTAACAACTGAGCCACGAGGCACCCCACTAAGTAATTCTGCAAATCATGTAATGCCAGGTACCTGGACTGAAGTGTCGCTCAATTATTGCTCAGAAAGGATGGGTCACTTCTGACTAGCTTTTCTACAGGTTCCGTGAGCAGATGCTGCTTTCGGTCTCTGGGTCTTTGAGCATCTCATCGGTGAAATCCCTTCATTTCTGGACATTTCTGGTCAGCCTAGATAATCACACATGTACTGAACTCTCACCAGATGGCAGGTGTAATGCCGTGTATTCAACACATGGAGCAGAGTGCAAGATGAAGACAGAGAGAGGGAGACGCTCGAGAGAAGAGGGGACGACTGTACCTGCTCCGGATAGGTGAGCAGGGGGCAAGGGCCTGCACTGACCTCCATCACTTTCATTTCTGTACTAGGTGCCTTCCAAAGATAAGCTCGGGCGAAAAAGTAAAAACAAAGAGCATTTGTAGTGAGCCCTGGGTCAGGTGCTGTTTTGGATGCTCGATGAATAATTTTATTTAATTTTCATTGGAAGAAAGGGAAACTGATTCAGAGAGGTGACGTGAGTTAGCCGGTGTTATGTAAATAGTAAATGCTAGAGCAAGTGTTTTAGTTCACGTGTTAGGAGTCCACATCCAGAATTCTTTCCACAGTATTAGATCATACGGAGTAGGAGGTTCTGATGAGGAAATTTCTCTAAGTGAGTCTGGAGAGCTATAATGTGTCTTAGTTTTGCTTGTAATATGTGGGTTTTATGTTAATGTTGTTTTGAAATTTAAATAGTGTGCATCCCATTCTGTGCTCTTTGATGTGATGGGAACACAGATGCTGCCACGAGGGGAAACATAGGACAGACTCAGGAAAACTCAGGTGATGATACCCCCAGGTCCTATAGACAGGAGGCAAAGCACATGCGGCTATGGGGGAGGCACCAAGCCTCCTCCGTCAGGAGGCCAAGGGGGCAGGACTGAAGGGAGAGCCCAGACTGTGCTTTTATGGAATTCCCATGGGAAATGCAACGTGGGACAGAGTGAACAGTTTAGGACTAGTTAGTCTGAATAACTCTGGTGGGATCTAAGCCATAGGGGTGTCCCTAGCTGCCTGGCACCTGTCTCTGGGATGATTGAGACTGAAGACCATTGCCTCCAGGGGTGCAAAGTGCTGGGCCCTTCGGTGCCTCTAAGAATTGGCTAGCTCAGGGATGGGGGAATGTCTCTGTAGCAAAAAGGTTTTGGTTTTCTTGTTAAGACATCTAACATCATGATACACAAAAAAATAAAAAATATGTATATAAACATTACACATACCCCAAGATCAACTACGTGTGTTTACCTCAATGCTTTCCCTTATTCTGGGTTGTACAATCAACATCACAATCCGGTTTTAGACATGGCGCTGTCTAAAATGTTCCCCGCACCCATTTCAGTCCATCTCTGCTCTCACCCCCAATCCAAGGAGCCACTGGTCTGCTTTCCGTATCTGTAATTTGCTTTTTGTAGGTATTTCATTAAAATGGGGCAATGGAGATGTACACCTTCCCACTGAGGTCTGCTCAGAGTAGCATGGATGCAGATTAATGCTTTCGTTAAAACTGAGAAGTGCTCAGTCATTGTATCTTCAAATGGTATTTCATTTCATATAATTTCATTTCATTTATTTTATTTCCACCTTTTCTCTCTGCCTCTGGGATTCTCGGTACACTTAAGTTGGTATAGTTGACATTCTCCTCAAGGTCATTGACACAATGTTCATTATTTTCCAATCTCTTTTTTTCTTCTCGAACCTTCATATTGAATACTTTCAACTAATCTGACTCTACTTACTCATTATTTCTTCTCTTATCTCAGATCTTCTATCCTGAGCTCCTCCAGTGAATTTTTCATTTCAGGTTATTTTATTCTTTGACTCCAGAACTTCTATCCGGTTCTTTTTAGTAATTCCTTTAGCTTCATGAGATCTCTGTTTTGTTGATTCATTGTTGTTATACTTTCCTTTAATTCTGTAAAGTTGGTTTTGTTTACTCCACGAATATATTTATAGTAACTACTGCAAAATCTTTGCTTTCTGGCTCTAACAATGGGTTATCATTCAGAGACCAGTTCCGCTGACTGTCCACCACCACCACCACCATCTTGGTTAAACATCTCAATTTCTTTTTGTGTCTTGTAACCTTTTGTTGAAAAGCAGACATTTTAGACAACGTCTTGTACCAGCTCTGGATTTTCTTGGAGGTCATTTCTGATACTGTTTATTTGTTTAGTAACTTTCCTGCGTTGACATAATCTGCATCTCCTGGGAGTGTGGACAGGGAGCACATGCAAAGTTTGGGCCACTTTCAAGGTGACTAGGCTTTTACTTTCCAGGGGACCCCATGGGATCTCCCATGTGCAAGTGTGGAGCCCCAGGATCAGCCAGGAGTGTGTAACTACCTTGGGGCCCCTGGTCTCCAAGGCATAAATATGCAGTCTGAACCAGAAACATGTGTTTCCCAACTATGACTTCAACCTCAGGCTCAGAAGCAAACCAACTGGTCCTCTTCCACTCATCCACCTCTGAAAGGCTATTCCCATCCCTATGCCGGATCTTCATCTCATGTGGCAGAGAAGCTGTGAGCCCTTATGGACAGTCCTATCCTAGCAGAACCCCATGATCTGGATTTCAGAGATCAGAGCACCCACAGGCCAAAATGCCATGGATTAACCCCATTCTTACTCAAAAATCAAGCACTTTGTCAATTTCCAGAATACCAAAATGACAGTTTGTGAGGATTTTTTTCTTTCACCTTACATTTGCTTTTGGAGGAGAGAACTTGCTGATCATCACACTGGGCTGTGGCCGATCTCTACTATCTTTATAACTGATCTGTAAGTCTAAAATTATCTCAAGATAAGAATTAATTAATTATGACATTCTTTCTTTCCTTTTTTTAGTGGGGGGAGGGGTCATGAAATCCTAGAACTGAGAGCCACCTGGGTCAATAACTACAAAATTATCCTCTGCAGATGTGAATCTTGTCTAATTTAATATATACATTGATCTGGGAATGATAATACTCAGGTATTATTCTAATAAAGTTCTTATTTTGGAGGTTTTAAGGGTAGGTATAAGGAGGCCTGGCATGTTCTGAAGATAAATGTCCTGTTTCAGGGATGTACTGGTGCCCCATAATTCAACCCTGTGGTTGAGAGAAGGGTCTGCAGCATAGAAAGTGTTGGTGAAACTGTGCAGAATCACCTCCCGTCTCCTAGGAGATGGGTCCCTCTCTAGCCTGTAATGAGATGGAGATGAGGAGAGCTGCTGAATAATGAAGAAATACTAAAATGAGGCATATTCAGATGATGGGAACAGGCCAGCAACAGTGGGGGCACAGGTTGGGGGCAGGGACAAAGTGTCACAGAATCAAGTCCTTTAGGTACAAAAGCTTTGGAATCTTTATTTACTGGCTCCAAAAAAGCTTTGCCTTTTCACTGGCTATGTGATTCTGAGAAAGTTCCTTAAGTTCTCCATTTAAGTTTCTGCATCCCCAAAATGGGAATAAAGATGGTACTTTTATCATGGGGTTGTTCTGTTGATTAATAATTTAATACCCATAATGCCCTTAGAGTTAGAGCCTATCACATAGTAAATGCTCCATTATGCTGGACATTATTTTTTTAAAGGTTTATTTACTTGAGAGAGAGAGAGAGCATGTATGAGCATGCATAGGTAGGAGGATGGCAGAGGGAGAGAGGGAATCTCAAGCAGACTCCCTGCTGAGCATGAAGCCCGACTTGGGACTCGATCCCATGACCCTGAGATCATGACCTGAACCGAAACCAAGAGCTGAGTGTTTAATCAGCTGAGCCGTCAGGTGCGGGCCATCATGGCAGTGAAACCAGACCCTTGTATGTGGTGCCCATACCCTCAATCAGAACTTACATTCCAGTCATGGAGAGAGCTGGCAGACATCTCTGGGACATAAGGTCAGGCAGTAGTAAATGCCATGACTTAGCTTCCAAGAGCTTCCATAACAAAGTACCACAAGACTCAGGGGCTTAAAATAGAAATTTATTCTCTTACACTTCTGAGGCTCAAAGTCTAAACTCAAGGTATTGTCAGTGTCTACACCCTCTGAAAGGGAATCCTTCCTTGTATCTTCCAGCTACAGTAGTTTGTGGGCAAACTTTGGCGTCCCTTGCCTGTTCCATAACTTCAATCTCTACCTCATTACCATGTGGCCCTCTCCCGTGGCTCTGTGTCCTCCCATAACCGTTTCTTTTTTTTTTTTTTAAGATTTTATTTATTTGTTAGAGAGAGAGCAAGCGAGCACAGGGAGACAGAGAGGCAGGCAGAGGCAGAGGCAGAAGCAGGCTCCCTGCCGAGCAAGGAGCCCGATGTGGGACTCGATCCCAGGACACTGGGATCATGACCTGAGCCGAAGGCAGCCGCTTAACCAACTGAGCCACCCAGGCATCCCCCCATGACCGTTTCTTCACAAGGACTCTACTTGCATTGGTAGTGGGATCCACGCTACTCAACATGACCTCATCTTCACTAACTACACCTGCACCAACTCTATTTCCAAATAAGGTCTCATTCTGAGGTCCTGAGGATTGTGACTTTTCAGAGAATCTTTTGCTGGGGTGTGTGTGTGAAGGTGGGACACACAGTGAAATCCAAAATACGTTCTCTAGGGGACCAACAATCTTTACAGCAGATGCAGAAAGAAGTCTCTGAACTTCCCTTATCTCACTAGAGCAAGGCCTCTAGAGAATTCAGATGCCAAAGAACCCCCTCCAAGGGACTTTCCAGGCAGGGAAGGGACCGACCTTTGACACCATCATATTCCAAGAAAACGGTGTAAACGGGATTTATCCGAACCCTCCATCCTTTCCCACCGAGGCCCCAAACCTTCCCATTTTTAGTACGCTGGGGTATTAGCAGTAGCCATTCAAAGACACTTCTTCCCTAAGCCCCAACACTTACACAAACGGACATGGTCCCTTCGCCTGCTAAACCACCTATTGTCCACTCACCCGTGTGCCCCTGATCATTACGCACAAGTTGGTAGAGGAAAAATTATCCTCCCAACACTGTAAAGATAAAGAAAGCAGAGTGGGGCCAGGGTGACAAAGGAGACATCTGGGCAGGCATTCAGGTCACTTGTCTATAAAGATATAGACTCACTTATGTTCTGAACTTTGTGCCCAGACTTGTAATTCATCACGGGTTCCTCAGGTTAGAAAAACTCCGTCCTGGTGAAACTACATGGAGGCTAAGCTACAGAAATCTCACCATCTCGAGGTTGAGAATGAAGTCTCTGCAGACACTGTGCTTGTCCCCTGCTGGCTGGGTGATCGGGTCAAGAACAAGCATTGAAATACGGAGTTGACAGTATTGATCCTTCCCAACATCTCAGATGTCTTATTGATCACGTTTCGCTCTACAACAAACCATCCTGTAACTCACAAGGTTAAAAGCAACGCATTTTTATTACTACCCATGGGGCTCTGGGGCAACGGGGAAGTCCCCTGCTGTCCACTGGGCTCACTGTGAGTGAGTTGGGAGGGTTGCAGTTCTGCTGAAAGTGCCTGGACTTGTTGATGTGTCCAGAGGTCAGCTGACAGAGTGGTCCATTTGTTACTATTGTTGAACCTACATGGACACAAAATCAATAGTTTACATTAGCTTCCCTCTTGATGTTGCATATTCTATGAGTTTGGACAAATTTATAAGGTCATGTCTCTATTACTATAGTATTATACAGAGGAGTTTTATGACCTTAAAAATTCGCTAGGTCCTAACTATTTGTCCCTCCTCCCAATCCTTGGCAACCAGTGTCTTTTCTTGCTGACCCCATAGTTATGCTATTTCCAGAATGTCATATACTTGGACTCATGCAGTATGTGGGCTTTTTAGATTGGGTTTGTTTACTTGGTAATATGCATTTAGGTTTTCTTCATGCCTTTCGATGGCTCATTTCTTTTTAGTGCTGAATAATATTTCATTGTCGGAATGGGCCGAAGTTTATTTACCTCTTCAGCTACTGAAGGACATCCTGGCTGCTTTCAAGTTTTGGCACTTATGAATAAAGATGCTAAAAGCATCTGTGTGTATGTTTTTCTGTAGATATAAATTTCCAGCTCTCTCTAATTCTTTTAAAAGATTTATTTATTTGTTTGACAGAGAAATGGAGAGAGAGAGAGCACAAGTAGGTGAGTGAGAGAGGGATAAGCAGGTTTCCCACTGAGCAGAAAGCCTGACTCGGGCTTGATCCCAGGACTCCGGGATCATGACCTGAGCTGAAGGCAGATGCTTAAGGACTGAGCACCCACTCCAGTCCATAAATATTTTAAAACTGCAGGGTGGAGGGGAGAGCCACAGTGTGCCATACACTTGCTTCTATGTACATTTCTCTCGGCACTAACTGTGATCAGGAAATTTTTGTAATGGACCCTGCGCATAATAGGGATTCATGGAATGAGACGCTGCCTCTTAGGTGACCCAGATGCCTGCATGTGTGTAGGTGAAGAGTGACAGGGAAGCTCTGGGAACAGCTGGAAGGAATCCTTTCACTAGAATTTGCATATTTTGTAGAAGCCTGAGGTTGGCAGGGAAGTATCCTTTAAAGAAATGTAAGACCAAGAATTCCAGGAGGGGCAGCAAAGTTACAGAGAACCTTGTAGGAGTGAGGCCAGGCTGCATATTTACATTTTAATGATGTCAGCTCCCTGGCTCTCAGTCCTGCTTTATACTCCACAAACTGATATCTTAAGTTAAGGCCATTCCAATAAAAATCCCAACAGACCATTTTCATGGCCCTTAAAAACTGGTTAGAAGTTAGGTGGAAAAAGAAATGCACACATATTTAAGAAAATCTTATCAAAGAAAATGATGATGCAAATAAATTTGCTTTTCCAATAGAAAAATATACAAAGAAGCAATTATACTTGAAGCAATAGTTATTGGCTGCAGACGAATACATCACAGTTCCAGAATGAAGTGTATGGAAACATATTTAGTTTGTCATTTAATTGATAGTGAAATCAGTGCAGGAAGCAGATGGACGATTTAATAAATGATGTTGGAGGAGCTAAACATACAGCTGCCTAAGAAAAACACAACTGGATCCCTACCTTAAATTATCCATACGTATTTTAAGTCTTCACAAATATGACAAAATCTCAACAGAAATACAAACTCTGAGAGCAGATCATTTATTGAAGAATATAAATGCCAACTAAACACATGCAAAGATAACTTATAAGAGAATAAATTTTAAAACAGAAATTAGTTAATTTTGGCCTATTAGAATGGCAAAAAATTGTACTATTTTCCAAAATTGGTGAGAATCTTGATAAAGAGCATTCTCATATATTGTGGGTGAGGGTATACAATGGCAACATTTTTTAAGATGCTATTTGGCGCTCTCTCTCTCTCTCTCCATACATATATGTATATAATATATGGTAACAACACATACACGCACATTTTACATATAAAACTGTATATTAATAAACTTCTTTACATATGAATTAATTGTGATATGTATAGGTATACAAAATTTTAGTCCCAACCACTCTACTTTTGGAACTATATCTTAAAGAATATTCACACATGCATATAGATTCATTTGAATAAAGAGACCCTTTCATTGTGTAATGAGTTTGGGTCCAGATTCAGTGTGTTGAGCAAAAATACCATACAGAGAAAAACTGACTTCTAAAAACTATTGTGGATAACCAATGAGCGTTGCTCTATCTTCGTCAGGAAGAGGGAGCCTTAAATACCGAGCCCCATGTTTCTCCGAGCTCATTCGTTTAAGGCTATGCTATCATGAAGTATGAACTGTCCTTCAACACTAACTCACACTGAGGAGAAACAAGCCCAGGACGTCTCTCCTTGACCCCTGGCAGAGGGCTCTCTCAGCAGACTGAAGTTCAAAGTCTTGGTGTGTGGAAGTTCCTGGTGAAGTTTTAGACCCCCACAGCAGCTCCCCAACCGAGGGGACCACACCACATCATTGCGAACATTATCACGATACAACGTGGGTGTCACTGTAGCACCCCTTCTAAGGCATGGCCAGACAGGCCAGGAAACGCACATCACACTGGGGCATGAGAACTGGGGTTATCATCCTAAGCTTTTCTCCAAACATTCCATTTATATTGGCCTTGTGTGTTGCAGGCCCTGCGGGTGTCCGGGCTCCTCCTTCAACCTGCATGAATTGGGGTGAGATGACCCAGCTTTGCGACACACCTGTAGACTCCCAGATGCAGGAGGAGCTTGTTGACACCATCTCTGTGTTTGCATTAAGTGCATGCCTTTAGCAAGTGGGATTGGTAACCAGAATTTCCCCAGGTTCTTCTGTTTCTCCATTGTTGCCCTCCCCTCCTTTGGCCGAGGGCAGAGAGCTACCATATAATGAGTTGAAGGCACATTTATGATGAACCTCCGCTATTCTAGTATGCTCACCAAAGCCCAACTTGCAATTTAAAAATATCCATCCATAGAATGCGCTCAAGTCCCGTTAAATACATACTATGAAACACTGATGTTGTCATTAAAAGAAAGTGGTAGTCAGGGTGTGATTTCGTATGGTTTCTAAGATACAATGTCATGTATTAAAAAAGAAAAAGCAGGGGCGCCTGGGTGGCTCAGTGGGTTAGGGCCTCTGCCTTCGGCTCGGGTCGTGGTCTCGGGGTCCTGGGATCGAGCCCCGCATCGGGCTCTCTGCTCGGAAGGGAGCCTGCTTCCTCCTCTCTCTCTCTGCCTGCCTCTCTGCCTACTTGTGGTCTCTGTCTGTCAAATAAATAAATAAATAATCTTAAAAAAAAAAAAAAGAAAAGAAAAAGCAGACCTTGGAAAGAAACACATAGTGTAACCCATCTGTATTTAAGCACATTAAGTGTGCATAGATATTACATGCATATTTGCAGAAGGCACTGAAAGGAGTAACATTCCCTGGGAACAGTGTGACCTGGGAGAAATTACAGCACCTGCGTTGTTTTGCATTGTTTGCCTCTTTTAATTAGAATACACTCAAGCATTCACTACATAAACATTTGCATAAATAAGTGGAAACTAAGCAAAACAGTTTTAAATAATACATGGGCTAAGAGCCAAGTCTCAAAGGAAACGAGAACACATAGAACAGTTTGAAAATAAGAATACAATATAGAAAAGAATACATCATGTGCATAAAGCAATGCTGAGGGGAAATTTATAGCAATATATGGTTCTATTAGGAAAAAAAAACAAATTAATAATCTTGGTTCCTACCTCAATAAACTGAGAACAAAAGAAAATTAGCAAAAATAAAGATATACTAAAGTTAGCAAAAATAAAGATATACTAAAGATAAAGGCAGAAATTAATGAAATTAAAAATATAATATAGGAAAAAAACAATGAAACAAGAAGCGGTTTTTTAAAAAATCAATAAACTGGTAAACCTCTAGCAAGACTGACAAAAACCAAAAAAGCAGAAATATGTCATCATTATTAGGAATGAAATAGGGAATATCACCACGGATTCTGCATTTGAAAAGGTAAGAACAGGATGACATGGGCAAATCTACACTTATATTTTGCAGTTTAAAAGAAATAAACCAATGCCTTGAAATACCACAAATTCCAAAATCCAACCAAGTTGATATATAGAACCTAAATAGTCCTATAACCATATAAGGCATTGAAATTATAGCATAAAGATCTGCCCCCCCCAAAATATCTCTAGACCCTGGGGGCTTCACTGGAGAATTAGACTAAATATCTAAAGAAGAATTAACACCAGATGTACATAATCTATTCCACAAAATAGAAGAAGCTACTCTTCCCAGCTGAGGTTATGAAGTTGGAATGACCAGCACCAAAACCAGACGAAGACAGAGAGAGACAGAGAAATTATATACCAAGACCGAGGGAGATTTGTTCTAGCTACACAAGGCTGGTTCCACCTTTGAAAACCAATCAAGGAAACCTGCCACATTAGCAGACTAAAGAAGAAAAATCCTATGATTACATCCATTGAGAAACCAAGTACATCTGACAAAATCCAACACTCGTTCACGATAAAGGGTCACCAACAGAGAAACTAACTCAACTCGATAATGACCGTCTATAAAACCCTTGTAGCTAGCATCATACTTAATGGTGAAAAACTACATGCTTTCCCCATGATAGCAAGAACAAGGTAGAAGTCCACGCACATCACTATTATTCAATACTACTGGAAGATCTAGCCATTACAGTCAAGCACTCATATTCCAAGAAAGAAGTAAAACTGGCTTTATTTTCAATTGGCATGATTGTTTATATACATGTATATATATATATATACACATATATGTATATATATATGTTTGTGTGTATATATATGTATACATACATATATATAATCTTGAGGAATCTGTTAAAATAAACACATCTAGGACTACTATATGAATTCAGTAAGGTTGCAGGACCAATCACAAAAATCAATCTCATTTTTATATACTAATAATGGACATGTGAAACTTATTTTATTAACATCGTATCATGTGTAATTCAAAGATGCAATACTTAGGCATGCACATAGCAAGGTCTGGAAGCATCTGTCCCCTGGAAATGACAAAATGGAGAGAAATATAATGTGATGGGTTAGAAAAATCCATACAGTAAAGGTACCCATTTTTCCCAAATTGATCTATGAGTTTAATGCAATTCTGTCAAAATTCCAGCAAGGTTTCTGACAGACATGGACAAGCTCATTCTATAATTTATAGGGAAAGGGACAGGCCCTAAAGTGACCAAAACAATCATCAAAATAAAGAGCAATGTGGGGATAACACCAGCAGGATTAAGGCTTACTGCATGACCACGGTAACCAAGACAGTGTGGTGGTGATGGAAAGTTAGACACATGTCAATGGGGCAGAACATAGAATCCGGACATAGGTTCAAACAAACATGCTCAGCTGGTTTCTGACAATGGAAAAAAAGCTTTTCAATGTTAGAAATATGATCTTTTCAATACACGGAGCTGGATCCATTGGATATCCATTGGCGAAAGAAGGAATCACAACCCAATCTGTAGACAATATGTAAAAAGGATCTGAAATGAAGCATGCATTTAAATATAAAACATAAGAGTGTAAATGTTTTTTAAATGTATAGAAAATCTAAAATAAATGTACAGAAATTCTTTGGGATATTAGGCAATGAGTATTTGACACACACACACTTAGAAAATCCATTTGCAGAAAAGTTAATACATTGAACCTCACCGAAAGCCCTTGTGAGAGGTCTGGGAAGATATGCTACTGACAGAGTGAAACCAAAAGTCATGTTGCAAACCTCACATCTGTGATAGTTGTCTTTCTCCAGTTGACTTATTTCGCTAAACATAATACGCTCTAGTTCCATCCATGTCGTCGCAAATGGTAAGATTTCTTTTCTTTTGATGGCTGCATAGTATTCCATTGTATATATATACCACATCTTCTTTACCCATTCATCTGTTGGTGGACATCGAGGTTCTTTCCATAATATGGCTATCGTGGACATTGCTGCTAAGAACATTCAGGTGCACGTGCCCCTTTGGATCACTACGTTTGTATCTTTAGGGTAAATACCCAGTAGTGCAATTGCTGGGTCATAAGGTAGCTCTAAGAAAAAATGAAACAAGATGGGATCAGGAGGGAGACAAACCAAAAGAGACTCTTAATGTCATAAAACAAACTGAGGGGGGTGGGGGGGAGAGGGGTTGGGAGAGGGGAGTGGAGTTACATTATATGTTTAAATAAAAAAACTTATATATATATATAAAAAAAAACCCTCCCATCTGACAAAGGAACCAGAAGATCGAAAGGACTCTCAAAACTCAATGGAAAAAACTCTAATCAATCCGATTTGAGCACGTACAAAAGACTTCAACATTTTACTAAACAGGATCCACAGGTGGCAAATGAGCACATGGAGAGATGTACATCAGGAGCCACAAGAAATTGCAAATTAAAACCACAACAAGACATCACTGCACAGCTACCAGAATGTTTAAAATAAATAATTTGAACACCACCAAACGTTGGCTAGGAGGATGAGAAATCGGACCATTCACACATGGAAGAGCCACTCTGTAAATAGGTTGGCGATGTCTTATAAAATGAAATGTGCATTTATCACACAACCCAGCAGTTGCATTCTTGGGTGTTTAATCCCAGAGACATGGAAACGTACGTTCACAAACAAAGTCTATACCTGAATGGTCATAGCACTTTTACTTGTAACAGCCCAACTGAGAAGTCCCCCAAATGTTCTTTACCAGGAGAATGGTCAATCAGACTGTCACACGTTCCTGTTTAGGGACGTCACTCAA
>ML100663.1:18262-34206 GCA_003697995.1 Taxidea taxus jeffersonii
GGAAATGCTATTTCATGGTGCTCTCTAGCTTATTAAGATTCTCTATGGGCCATTATCCTCAGACTGCTCGTCTTGCTTCTGCATTCTCCGTGTTTTGTTTCTGGAAGCATCTAGAAAAACATGGGTATAGATAAAAGAAAGGAGCATGTGGGAAATAATTACTGTGTTAAAGGGATGAAATCCAAGAGTCATCTTCCAAATTTTTCTTCATTTTCATAGTGTTTATCCATTATATACTTTAGAAGAAGAATAAAGACATTTATATCATATTTGCATTAGGCAAGAAAGTGAAAGAAATACATTGGTTCAAAAACAAGACACGTTCTCTATCAGCAGTCTTGCTAATCATGTGTCCTTTGTTTTTCCTGAGAGAATTGCTGATTGGAAAAAGAATCCTCCACAGACTGTTAGCCAACAAAAGCAATCTTCCTCTTAAAAATCTCTAATACATCAGTGTGTATTGTCTCTGCACAGATGCCAGTTCTCCCCAATTTATCAATGGTCTTGGACAGAGAACGAACGTATTGAATTAAGAGAACAGTACTAATATGTCTTTCCTTTCTGAGTTTGGAGCCGTTGAAATGTGGAACACAAGAGAGAGATGCCTGAGATCAAAACCTCACTGTTTGCAACAAACACACTGTTGAACGGAGAGCCTGGCTTTCTACCTTCAAACAACTGGGCTCAGGCAAACACCCACGATTCCAAGCACAGGTGGAGACTGAAGCCCTTGCCCCAGTAGGAAGGGAGCAAACAGTGGACGCTAAGAGACAGGGAACCCATGGGGGGTCCTGAACCATGGGCACACCTCAACTCACTGTTCAGATCCATCTTCTTCCGCCCTAGAGATAGAAAGTGGAGCAAAGTGGGGTTCCTCCCATGAAGCTCAGTGGAAACCCACTCCCTCTAGGAGCAACATGAAAAAAGAAAATTTGTGGTGTCCTAGACAGGCACAAAGGCACAAGAAAAACTCAGTCAGAATCTACCTGTGATACGTCTTGGACCCTGTACCCACTTCCTTCAGTCTACACATCCAGGTCACCAGCAAACTCACCCACCCTAGGTGTCCCCAACTCCGTCAATGCCATGCTGGTCCCAGCTGTCCTCTTTCCCCTGATCTTTCAGCAACATCTGTCCACCTAGCTTGTCCACAGTGAAGACTGAGACAGCTATTAGAATAACGAGATGGTGTAAGTCCTCAGGGCAGAATTCTTCAATGGCTGTCAGTTACCCTCTAAGTAAAATCCAAATCCCGTATTCTGTTTCCTTCATAGTCTTCCTCTCTGTGTATTGGTACCCGACTTCTCTTCAGTCTTTTTACACACACACACCCCTTTTACCGCAATATGTAAGAAATGCCAACTTCTTATCTCCCCTAAACAAGTCAAGCTCACCCCTGTCTTGGGGTCTTTGTATCAGCTCTCCTCTTATGCTGAATGGCCTCCCAGGGAGGATGACCTTCTTCGCCATTCACATCTTATCATGAACAACAGCTAGAGGTCTTACTTGACCACCAAATCAAACATAAATACCCATAAGATCTCTAACATACTACCTTGTTTTATTTTATTATTTTTTCAGTATTTATTTTTTCGAGATAGAGAGGGAGAGGGAAAGCACGAGCATGGGGAGGTACAGAAGGAGAGGTAGAGAGAGAGTCTTAAGGAGACTCTGGGCTGAGCATGGAGCCTGATGCAGGGCTCAGTCTCAGGACCCTGAGATCACAACCTGGACTGAAACCAAGAGTTGGATGATTAACTGAATACACCCCCCAGAAGCCCCCAGACACTAGCTTATTTTAGCACATTGCACACTTAGAGCTAGCTGAGAATTTCCTTGTTCATCTTGCTTCTTTACTCTAATTAAATACAAGTTCTGTAAGAGCAGGAAGACTTTCGTATTTTGTCCTTCGCCGAATCCCATAGCTCCTAGAACAATGCCAGGCACAAGGCAGATGTTGAAAGAGTTTAACAAATGGAGAACCTGATTACCTTAGCTTCCACCTTGACCTGCACCAAGGAGGTGGATACGGTGGGAGCACTTGCTCCCTGATTAGGTTTAAACCTCTGGAGAATTAGAGTAAAGGAAATCAAGAAAGGGATATAAGAAGTATTCCAAATGCCCTAAATACTTGATCAAGAACCAAGAGAGCAAGGAGAAAGTAAGATGCTAATAATGGATAGAGCTTTAAATTTGACCTTGAATAACAGAATTAGCCTTGTTGACTTAAATATCCAGTGTATATTGTAGATAGCTTAAGCCAGCCATGAATTGCACTGTTCTGTGAATCGAGGCTGTGCTCAGAATACAGTGCTATCATTCCTGCTCTGTCACAATGGCTGAAAGTATGTTTTAGTGATGTGTCCATCAAGGAAGTGTGACCAAAATTGGAAAAGGTAGCAATCACCCCTGCTCTTGCCATGATCTTCCTGCATTCTCTACCATTCTGATGAGTGATCAGCCCCAGCAGTTAGCTAAGCATCGTTTTTCTTTTTCATGGTACTGAACTTTTGGTTGTGATGGATTCCTTTTCATTCTCAGGAAAAGCGATGATGTCCTCTCTCCATGGCACAGCGGATAAGAAACGGTACTTCCCTTCTCACCAGATGGAGATATGTGGTTCCTCACAGCCCTCCCCTCCTCCAGCTACAAGATCTTAGATTTAGCACAACACAAGCATGAGCAGACTCTGAGATTTACGGAGGAGAAGGTAGAAGCTGAGGAATTTCTGGCCACGAAGAAGAGCACAGTGGTGAGTTCCCACAGCTTCTGCATTTCCTTCCGTGGGGTCCAGATATGGTTCTGGAGAAACTCCTGACCTGGAACCACCAAAAGCCATAGATAATAAGGCTCCCAAACAGCTCTGTTCACCCCATTATTAGCTAAAGTACCAAGAAGAGGATGGTCTAGCAACAGAAAACTTGTCTGCAGTGCCCATCTGATGGCAGCTGAAAAAGCCCCTATAGCTCCACGGTTTCAGAGAATAGATCTTTCAGAACATTGACCAAGGCGGGGTTCTGTGGAAGCAGGTGGCGGGCTGGCTCCTTGGCCAGGTGTCCAGTGGTGTCCAAAGACGGAGCAGGAAGCTGCTCATCTGTCCCCGGGGCAGCAGAGACAGGTGGCACTCGCTTTCCCACAGCAGGTCTTTGTCCTAAGATGAGTCCCCCCCGCCACCAACTGGCCAGGGGATTTATCAAGGCAACAGGAGGCAGGATTACTCCTCACTCAGACTCATCCCTCCTCCCTGGTGACATTAGGGACCACTGGAGGACGGAGCCTCACTCCTATCTGCTACTCCGGAGACTGATGAGGTGGTCCAAGTTGGGGCTGGGATGTACTCCACTCTCCCCCATTGCTGGTGGGAGCAGAACCTCCCTGCACGAGGGGCAGGGACAGGACAGGACGCCTTCAACAGGGCCAGTTTGCACGCCGGTTCTCCCCATCTGCTGAGCTTCCGCTCCAACCCTGAAGCAAAGAACCAGGATAGGAGGTGCTGGGCCAGTGGGGTCCTTGACATCCCTCTCCAGCTCATCTCCGTGGTCAGTGGGCCCAATGAGAGAAGCTAAACGTCCACTCACTGTCTGAATCAAGGCAGTGTAACTTGGTGCCTTCTTCCACTAGGGAGCTTTCCACAAGGTTCCAACAGGAAGCTGAAAATATACCACCTGTCCCAGGACTGCACCCTAACCAGACTGACACTTAACACATTGGCTAATGGGATATGGAGTGTCTTATTTTAATGTCCAAAAATGTGTAACAAGCAGTTATAGGAAATCTTAGCAAAGAAATGGAAACTGTGAAGAAGAAGGAAACAATTATAGAACTGAAAAATACAAGCACTGAAACAAAACTCAATGGGATGACAGATGACAGAGGGTAGAATGTGAGGACAGATCCATAAGATTTACCCGATCTGAACAGACAGGAAGTAGACTGAAAAGAAATTTTAAAAGGGCCATGTATCTGTGGGACAATAGTCAGAGTTAACATTTGTGTTACTAGAGGCCCAGAAGAGAAGAGAGTGGAACTGAAAAAGTATGCCAGGAAATAATGGCTAAAATTTCCCCCAATTTGGAGAGCCATAAACATGTAGACCCAAGAAACTGAGTAAACTCAGATGGGCTAGCCCCAAGATCCACACAAAGAGACACCATAATTACAATTCTGTAAGCTAGGGTGCCTGGTTAGCTCAGTTGGCTAAGCGTCTGCCTTCAGCTCAGGTCATGTCCCAGGATCCTGGGATCGAGCCCTCTATTGGGATCCCTACTCAATGGGGAGCCTGCTTCTCCCTCTGCCTCTGCCCTTTCCACCCCTGCTCATGGTTGCGCTCTCTCCCTCTTTTCTCTCTCTCTCAAGTAAATAAATAAAATCTTTAAAAATAAAATCTTGGGGGACGCCTGGGTGGCTCAGTTGGTTAAGCGGCTGCCTTCAGCTCAGGTCATGATCCCAGCGTCCTGGGATCGAGTCCCACATCGGGCTCCTTGCTTGGCAGGGAGCCTGCTTCTCCCTCTGCCTCTGCCTGCCATTCTGTCTGCCTGTGCTTGCTTGCTCTCTCTGTCAAATAAATAAATAAAATCTTTAAAAAAAAATAAAAATAAAATCTTGGGAGCCAAAATCAAAGAAAAGCGCATGATAACAGTCAGAGAAAAATGAGCTTTTACCTGTATTCGAGACACAAAAGTCTACAAATGTTGGTGGATCTCTCATCTGCAATCATGGATGCTGGGAGCAATTGGCATAGTTTTCAAGTCTTAAAGGAAAAGGACTGTTAATCATGCATTCTGTACCTAGGGAGAATATTGTTCAGGAATGAAAGGGAAATGAAGACATTCCCAGGTGAGGGAAAACTCAGAAAGATTGTTGCTGGCCAATCTGCCTCTGAAAGATGGCTAGAAAAGTTTCTCTAACCAGAATGATGCCATAACGGAAAAATCATATAACTTCAAAACTGAAAGAAGGACCTCAGTATGGGTAAAAACAGAGATTAATACAAAAGAAATGACTTCTCTTGAATTTCTTTAGTCATACTGACAGCAACAGAAAAATCCCGTAAAACTCAAAAACTTGGAAAGTCAGCAACACATGTGTAAATAAAACAAGAGTCAAAGAGGAGGTCTCAAAGGAAACTTTAAAAATGGATCTGAAGGAAAATGAGATACAATATTTGAACTACATGAGTGCAGTCAAGCAGAGGGTGAGAAACAGGCAGGGCACTGTGTGTTTTTCTCAGAAAAAAAACACTACTGACCTGAGTTCCTCCTGCCAGACACTATAAAAGAAAAAATGAAGTAATTCCAAAGCGTGCAGAAGGAAGGAAATCTTAAAGATAAAAGCAGGAAGCAATGAAATTGAAAATAGGAACAAGAAAGTAAATCAATGAAGTAAAGGCTGGTTCTTAAAAAATATGCAGGAAATAGACAAATCTGTAGCAACACTGACAAAAAAGAGAGAGAGAGAAGGTATGGATTACTGATTTCAGGGGAAATCAGTAGAGGGACACACCAAAAGGAAGAGGGCTACCCCTCAAACATAGTGTAGCATAAATTCAAGAGTTTGGGGGAAATGGAACTCCTCACAAAGTACAACAACTCACCAACTATGAAAGAGATCATTTGCAAATGCTAACAACTAAGAATGAAATTAAATTCATAATGAAAATCCCTTGAAAAGAGCCCAGGTAGTTTCATCAAAAGTTTTGGTAATTTTACCAAAAATTAAAGTTTCACATGAATTGCACACCCAAAAGACAGAAACAGGCCAGTGTTGTCCCCTAACAAAAAGAGGACCAAAAAGTAGCAATGAATTTAGACACAGAAATCTTTAATACCATTGTTGGGTCTAACATTTGCTTTATATAGAAAACAATACATCATAATCAAGGGGCATTTGTTCCAGCTATACAAGGCTACTCAGCATCCAAAAATGTAATCCACCTGACCAACAGAATACAGAGAAATCACATGATTGCATCAAGTAACACACACACACACACACACACACACACAATATTCAACAAAATCCAATATTCTTTGAGGTAAGAACACGAAGCAACTAAGGAACAAGAGCAGGATTATCTCAAATTGATAAAGACCATTTACAAACAGACCCATAGCAGCCTCATAAGTATTGATAAAAGATTGGAGCTCACCCCCTAAGATCAAAACAAGGGACATATTTTCATTCTCACTACTCTTACTAAAGATAGTATTAGAAATGCTAGAAAGCACAATAAAGCAAGAAAGAAAATAAGAGGAATACAAATTGGGGGGGGGGACATATCTTCCCCTCTTTGTAGGTGACAAACTCATCAGTGTAGAAAATCCCAAGGAATCTATATAAAAATAAAAAATCCCCTAAAGCTGATATGTGGATTTAGCAAGGTCACCAGATAACAGAGCAGCACATAAAAATAAACTATATTTCTGTAGAGTAGCAATGGACATGTGAGTATTGAGTTGAAAACACACCATTTACAATTACTTCAAAGCTAATGAACCTACTAGCATGCCCATAACAAAACAACCAGATCTGTATGCTAAATGTGGCAAAATTCTAATGAAAGGAACCAAAGACATCTAAATAAATGGAGAGACATACTATGTTAGTGGATTGGAAGACTCAACAGAATAAAATGTAAATTCTCCTGAAATCGATTTAGTGCTAATCCAATCCTATCAAAATCTCGGCAAGGATTTTTGTAGACATAGACAAATTTATTATAACATTTATGCAGAGAAGCTAGAATAGCTAAAACAGTCTTGAAAATGAAGAATGAAGTGGGAGTCTATCCTCCAAAGAGGATACACAGATGGCAAATAGCATATAAAAAGATGTTTCACATCATTAGCCATCAGGGAAAGGCTAATTTAAATCACAATGAGATATTCTCATAACTATAAGAATGGCTAAAATTAAAAAACCGTGAAAATTCCCATTTCTGGCAAGGATGCAAAGAAACTTGACCATTCCTATGTTGCTGGTGGGAAAGTAAAACAAGACAGCCATTCTAGAAAATTGCTTGACATTTTCTTATAAAACTAAATATGCCATTACCATATAACCCCACAATTGCACTCTTGGGCATTTCTCTTAGAAAAATGAAGACTTATATTCACATAACAATCTGTACACATATATTTATAGTAGCTTTATGCACAATGCTCAGAAACTGGAAACAGCCCAAGTGTCCTTTAATGGATGAATGGTTAAACAAACCGTCTTAGATCTTTACCATGAAACACTACTCAGCATTAAAAATGAATGAATTATTGATATGTGCAACAATTTGGATGAATCTCCAAGGAAATATGCTGAGTAAAAAGAAAAAAAAAGCCATTTCGAAAAGTTACATAATGGGGCACCTGGGTGACTCAGTGGGTTAAACCTCTGCCTTTGGCTCAGGTCATGATCTCAGGGTCCTGGGATCGAGCCCCACATCAGGTTCTCTGCTCAGCAGGGACCCTGCTTCCCCCTCTGCCTCTGCCTACTTCCGATCTCTCTCTGTCAAATAAATAAATAAAATCTTTTTTTAAAAAAAGTTACATAATGCATGGTTTTACTGATATAAAATTTTTGAAATGACAAAATTTAGAAGCAGGGTACAGATTAGTGGTTGTTGGAATGGTAACCATCCTATCAAGGATCGACTAGGGGGTACTTGGTGATAAATGGGCGTCCAGGGGTTCTTGTGGTGCTGCAAATGGTCTTAACATCTGTATCAATGCTGGTATCTCGGTTGTGATATTGTGCCATAGTTTTTCAAGATGTTTTCATTCATGGGAACTGGGTAAACAGTTCATAGGGCCCCTTCATATAAGTGTTTTATAACTGTATTAGTGTTTTATAGTGTTTTAGAGCTTTATATTTACATGTTTTAGAGCAAAACCATTTATCTACATTTACCCAAAACTAAAATGTTTAAAAGGGAGAGAAACAACACAAACAAAAATCTCTTTCACGGGGAGGTTTCTGTCGACCAGAAGTGATGTTTTCCCTGGAATCGTCCTTTGGTTCCAACACCCTGCCCACGCTCATCCTTGTGTTCTCCCGGATGGAGTTTGGCCTAAGAGGGCACAGGTGATGGGACACAGGGATGGAGATGGCAGCAAGAAGAGGGCTTGGGACTAGAACCCAGTTTGGGAAGCTTAAAACAATGTTCCTATCTTTAGGTATATATAATCCACTTCCGTTTCTTCGCTCTCATTCTTTTTTCAAAGTGTCCACATTCTTGTTTGGATAAGAGATCTAAGGACCTGGAAAATGATCCCCTCCTCTCCATATACCTCCTATTCTACCTGTGTTTACAATCTGTGCAAGTGCCCGATCTTATTCTCTCTGACACTTTACTTTGTCATCTTACTAGAAACCACCCCTGGTCCTTCCCACTGTCTCTTTTTTATCAGTTATGAGAATCCATTTGTCACTTTCTTCATCACACATTTTATAGATGCTCTGAGAATGTAATCCTTCAACACCTAGCATACTACCTTCGAAAGTGTTAAGAGACACATAGAATACATGTTTCTTGAATAATCAGATTATCCTTGATAGAGCCTATATTCTACCCCACTTCCATGTTCTTTACTGTGTCTCTGGTTTCTTTTCCATTTTTTCAAGTTAAGTGTTGCTATTTGTTGTGCTGCTGTCCATCCCCGACTTTGAAGTCACCTAGGAATCAGCGGGACCTATGTTCTATCTGGTTCATGATCTAGGTCACCAGCAAGAAAAAATAGCAATCAATCCTTTGACTGGTCGCTATGAATTCCTGGGGGTCACTCTGACCCAAGCGCTTCCTTGGACCATCCAGGATGCACTATTTTCAATCTGGAAGTTTCTTTCTATGAGTTCTTTCTTTCTTTCTTTTTTTCTTTCTTTCTTCTTTAAGAAAAGAATAAGAATTATTTCCTGGGTGTATACAGGGAGGTGAGTTAAGGATTCTTTATATGGAAATGTTTTTAGTAAAGACTGCTTAGCTACAAGTTTTAACTCTGATGAACTATAAAAAATGGCATCATGGGATACTAAAACAGGACAATTAATTTTATATCCCTGGTATAATATTTTAACACCTCCATAAAAGTATGAATCCTAGCCGTTTTACTTTTTACTTCAGAAATAACAAGAGAGATTCTTGGGTTCACGGTGACAAAAATAGTTAGAAATGAAGAATAAAGATAAATGCATTATTATTTTTTTTAAAAATCAGTCTGGCAGATGGAATGAAGAAGGGTGGGATTTCTCACTTTCTTACTTCCCTCCTTTGCTTTCACTCCTACATCTCATATATAGATACAAGAATATATAGACATTTAGCAGAAAACTAACACACGTTAGGGCTTTCTTCCTAATTCAAGTAATGCCATCTGTACGATTCATTAGAGATGTAGGTATCTTCAAAATGAAGATTATTCTTACTTTCATGAGCCAGGGAGACATAGCTTTATGTGGTTGCTTAATATAATAGGACTTAATTTGTCTTGTTTTGTTTTTAAAGATTTTGTTTATTTGACAGACAGAGATCACAAGTAGGCAGAGAGAGAGGGAGAAGCAGGCTCCCCGCTGAGCAGAGATCCCGACTCGGGGCTCGATCCCAGGACCCTGGGATCATGACCTGAGCCGAAGGCAGAGACTTTAACCCACTGAGCCACCCAGGTGCCCCAAGGACTTAATTTGTTGAAAGCAAAGATGTTGTGGTCACGTGAATTCCAACAGGCAGACTTATCTTATGCCCTTTTTATGCAAGCTCTCTCCCTGTGTCTTGTGACTGTCAACAACTGTTCTGTCTTCTAGTCCTGGAGTTTTGTCTTCTAAACAAGGTCGCATAAAGGTAATCCTGTACTATGTAGCTGTGGTGCAGTGACCTTGAAGTTCACCTGTGAAGTTGTGTGTACTGGCAGTTTCTCCTTTTTAATGCTGAGTCATAACACGTCCTGTGTCAATAGACAGCTGCTCACTCACTTGCTAAAAGATGACTCTAGTGCTTCCGGCTTTGGGCAGGGTGGATCCAACTATTATACACATTTGCATACAGGCTTTTGAGGAAACTGAGGTTTCCATTTCTCTTGGGCAGGTACCTAAGAATGAAATTGCCAAGTGTGTGTTTAACTTTATAAGAAATAGCCAAACTGTTTTCCAAAGCGGCTGCACCATTTTGCACTCCTGAGATGCCATCTCTCTGTCTCCTCTTAGTCAACACTTGTATTTTGTAGGGTCCGTTGTGTTTTTGCTTTGTTTTTGCTTTTTGCCATTCTAAAAAGTGTATAATAGCATTCTATTGTTTTTAAATTTGCATATCTTTTTATGTATTTATTTGACATTCACAGATCTTCTTTCGTGAAGTGTCTGTCCGAATATTTTGCATCTTTTAAAATTGGATTGTTTTTGTATTAAGTTTGAGTTAATTGTCTCTACCTTCTAGATATAAGCCCGTTTTCAACATATATTTTGGAAATATTTTTGCTCGGGTTGTGACTTATTATTTATACTCTTAACCATGCCTTTTATAGGTTTAAATTTTGGTGACATCTTATTTGCCTTTTTCTTTTCTAAGTCCTGCTTTTGATGTGTGTCTGGGCTATTTCCACCCAACCCAAGATCACAAGCATCTCATTTGTTTCCTTTTATAGTTTTAAATTTGAATTTAGCTCTATGATCCACTCAGAGTTAATTTTTTAGACAGTGTGAAGCATGGTTCAAGATTCTTTTTTAAAATAGTTTTATCCAAATTTGCCATCATAGCTTTTTGAAAATATTTTTTCATTACATTGTCTTTGCAGCTTGTTAAATATATGCTCATCACTCATTTCTGAGCGACACACCATCACCCAGTTGTTTCCAGAAAATTCCTCCTGAGCTGTGGTTATAAACTGTTACTTTTCCCCTTTCTCCCCCCACCCGAGAGCTGGTGAATCAGACCATGGTAGACTTCAGAAAGTAGGAATTGCTTCTCCAACATGGTAGGAAATCCCCACTGAGGGAGGTCATCCCTATCAATTTAAGTTTTCAAAATTAGCCTTCAAATCTGGAAGTTCAGTCTCCAGGATTTCCCGGTGCTTTCTCTATTTATGTGTCTTCCCTTTAGGGATACAGGAGGAAGAGCAGCTGACAGATCCCCCAGAGGCGCGGGCTTGAGAAGCAGCGTTTCGGGAAGGTCTCATGCACGCTTAGCAAGAACTTGCACGAACGCCTGCAGAAAAGCAAATTAAGAAGTGAGTAAATGTCACATCCGTTTTTATGCCTCTCCCGTCATAGAAATGCTTTCCTGTAATATTTGTTTCACATCTTCATATGCAGAAGTGTAGGAATTATGTAACCGGCGCCTTGAAGCCCTCTATCTGGGTTTTGCAGCCGCTAGGAGGGATTCCAGGGATGTGAATTACTGGGCTAGGAGCAGGACCACACGAGGTTCAGTGAGCATTGCAGGTGTGCATGTTCTGCTCTGTGGCGAGCGAGTGAAGGAGGCGGGGGAGTGAGTGAACGCTGTCCCCTTGGGAACGCAGGGTATTTTCAAGATTGAAAACAAAATCGAGGGGCGCCTGGGTGGCTCAGTGGGTTAAAGCCTCTGCCTTCTGCTCAGCCTCTGCTCAGGTCATGATCCCAGGGTCCTGGGATCGAGCCCCGAATTGGGCTCTCTGCTCAGCAGGGAGCCTGCCTCCTCCTCTCTCTGCCTGACTCTCTGCCTACTTGTGATCTCTGTCTGTCAAATAAGCAGAATCTTTAAAAAAAAAAAAAAGAAAGAAAACAAAATCGAAATAAGCTCTCACCTGTCAACACCCTACAGCTGATATTTCAGAGTGAATTCAACCTTGAAGGTGAAAACTCACCGTTCTTGAATGCCGTTTAACCTTCCAAAATGCTATTCTTAGTGTGTCCTTATATGCTTATAACTATTACAGAATGGGGCATTTTCTTAATTTATGAAGACAAAAAGAACCGTGGCACCAGAAGCTGTCGGTGCCCTGTCTGTAATTTCCTGGTGTCCCTGAGTGTCCCCTCTCTGAGTGCCCCACGCCCCCCTTCCCGAATTGCCCTGGCTGGAGGTGCGCTCCCCCCACGGGTGCACACCTGTCCTCTCTGTGTGCAAGCTGGACATGCCCGGAATGGCCAGCGATGGCCGAGGTCAGCAGGTGGTTGCCCGCTGTCCCCAGACTCAGGCGCAATTCCAATGTGTGCTTCAGCCTTTTGAGGGTCCTCAGAGGGCTGGCCTGTCTGTTCTCTGTGTCATCTCCCCACCTGCTCGCAGAGCTTATGAGCAGAGCACCTGTCAAGCAAACCATTCACAACCAAAGCTCTTCTCTGAGAGAGGACTAATCAAAGACAAAGGCGTTTCCCTAATGGAGCTGTGAACAACAATGAAGTGATGTGTGTAAAGGAACCAGCGTGGTGCCTATGTGCAAGGAGCAGCCAGTGAATATTAATGGTAACTACTGTCACAAATATTACACCAATCGATGCTATGATGGAATCCCTAACATGAATAATTGCATGAAATATGCATCTATTATGCCACAAGTTTTAACGTATTTACTAACAATGTGAAATACAGAATTATTCAAATACCCAAGCGGCTGAGGCTGAGATGTGATATAAAGACATTTATTCTTCAAATTTTCTTAAGTTCTTAGGTGCCACGTTTTACAATCACAAAAGCAATCCTGTATGTCAAACTTCAATTTCAGTGGACTGATTTCACAGATAGAAATCCTGCAGCAGGGGCACCTGGGTGGCTCAGTGGGTTAATGCCTTCAGCTCAGGTCATGATCTTGAGGTCCCGGGATCGAGTCCGGTGCTGGGCTCCCTACTCAGCAAGGAGTCTTCTTCTCCCTCTCCTTCTGCCCACTCATGCTCTCTCTCTCCCTTTCTTTGCCTCTTCCAAATAAATAAATAAAATTATGAAAACCTCCCGAGGCAAAGAGAGGTTATATGACCTGCCTTGGGTCACACTCCTGACTAGGTTTTCCAACTTAGGGCTCTTGGCCCAGTGTTCTTGCCATCATGCTTCCTTCGAAACCTTTATTACAAGATCATCAAGAAAGAGGAAGACCTCAAAAAACTAGAAGGTGCCAATCCTGATGGGGATCAAGAGAGAGCTTAAGCTACAGATGACTGTTGACAGTAGCTAATGGTTTTACCCAGATCTTTGGGGACTTCAAAATAACAAGATTAGAATGCTTATGTAACAAGGAAGTCTGGGGAAGAAATGTGTGGACAGGCTCTGGGAAGGGACTCGGATGCGCAGATGTCCATTTCAGGGGACGCTCTAGATAGAAGGAGGTACGGGGTGGAGAAAGTGATCCTCTTGGGCTCATCTGCTGGCCCCTTCCTTCAGCCAGTCTGGTGCCTGTTCAGTGAGTCCTTTGGGAGCAAGGAGAGAAGCTAGTCATGGAAACAGCCACAGACCCTCACCTAAGAGCCACCACTGCTTATCCGGCCAACCCTATGGTTGAGGGCCTCCCGCCAACAGTGGAGATCGACGCTGAGCCCCTTTCATGGTACTGACCCTGGGGGCGGGGGAGGGCAGCTAATCCAGAGCAGGCAAGTAGATTATGCATTTACCATGGAAGGGACAGCAAGTTGTCCTTACTAGTGTAACCGCATGCAGAATGGCATGCACCTGTCATTATAGTGTCACACAAAGTAGTTTCACCACACACACACTCCCCTGTGACTTACCAGTTCCATCTTCCCACCCCGAACCTTCATCCCGGCACCTTGGGCAGCCAATGACTGCTTTGCTTCCAGTACAGTTTACCTTCTTCAAAAGGTCATGTAGTTGGATTACCTGGTGCACATCCTTTTCAGACAAGCCTGTTTCACTCGCCGCTGTGCCTTTAAGAGTCATCTGTGTCTCTCTTTTTTTTAAAGATTTTATTTCTTTATTTGAAAGAGAGACAGAGAATGAAATAGAGAGAGAGAGAGTATGAGAGAGAGAAAGAAAGCATGAGAAGGGGGAGGCCCAGAGGGAGAAGCAGACTCCCTGCTGAGCAGGGAGCCACACACAGACTCGATCCCGGGACTCCAGGGTCATGACCAACTGTGCCCCATCTGTGTCTTTATGTAGCTTGAGGCAGCTTCTCTTTTCGTTGCTGAGTGGTTTTCCAATACATGAATATATAATTTGTTTATCCTTTAAATTCACTGACGGGCATCTTAGTTGCTCCCGGTTTTTGGCAATTGTGAATAAAATGTCCGTAAGTGTTTGTGTGCGTCTTTTGTGTGGAGGTGTTTCTAATTCCACTGGGTCAATACCAAGCAGTGTCATGGTTGGAACATGCAGCAAAACTACACGTGGCTCTGTGAGAAATTGCTGAGCTATTTTCCAAACTGGTGCACCATTGTGACCCCTTGTATCCCAGCAAGCCCCCAGGAGAGTCCCTGTTACTGCACATCTTCACCAGCAGCTAGCACAGCCAGGCTTGTGGTTTTAGTTGTTCTGACTGGGACGAGAGTTCACCCAGTTTCATCAACTCCATGGTTCTTTTCACAGAACCACCTTGTGGTTACCTTGATTTTCTCTACTATTTTCCTGTTGTTGTTGTTGTTGTTGTTGAAGATTTTATTTATTTATTTGACAGACAGAGATCACAAGTAGGCAGAGAGACAGGTAGAGAGTGAGGAAGGGAAGCAGGCTCCCTGCTGAGCAGAGAGCCCGATGTGGGACTCGATCCCAGGACCCTGAGAGCGGAAGGCAGGGGCTCGCTCAACCCGCTGAGCCACCCAGGTGCCCCTACTTTCCTGGTTTTGATTGCAAGGGTTTCTGTGTTAATTATTTCTTTTGCTCGTTCTCTAGGCTTACATTAAGCATGTTCCTCTTGTTGGCCAAGGTAAAGCCTGAGATATGGTTTTTAGACCCATATCACATATATGCTCTAAGTACTGCTTTCTCTATTCTCTTTTGGTTCTGTTCTGTTTCTTTTTGCTTTCTCTGATACCCCAACGTTTTGATAAATTGTAATTTTGCTTTCTTTTAGTTCAAAATATTTCGCATTTTATCTTCAGACTCATTCTTTGACATGGGTGTTGTTTAGGCCATTTTAAAATTTCCATATATTCATGACCCCTCCAGCTATCTTTGTTGCGTATTTTTACATTAATTTTACAGTCGTATGAGGACACCCCCTGTATGATTTTTATTATTTTTCATTTGTTAAGATGCATCTTATGTCCCAGGACACCACTTGCGGCGAATATTCCGTGTGAGCTTAAGATGAATGTGTTCTTCTGTGGTTAGATAGAATCTTCTGTAACTGTCACTTTGGTTGAATTAATGGATAGAACTCCATGGGTCTGCTATATCCTGAGTGATTTTCTGCTTGCCTGATTTCTCAGTTACTGAAAGTGGCATCTCTGAGTCTCCAGCCATGATAGTCATTTGTCTGTTTCTATCTCAGTTTGTTCAGTGTCTGCCTTATGTATTTGGATACTCTTTGTTAGGTCATACATGTTAGGATTGCTACGCGTTTTGGGGAAATTGATCCTTTTGTCAGCAGGGCAGTACCTCTGATAATTTTCCTTGTTCTGGAGTTTCTTTGTCTGTTATTAATACAGCTTCTCCAGCTTTCTTTTGATGAGTTTTAGCATAGCAAAATGCTATCACCTTTCTTTTAACCCATCTGAATTTTATATGTAAAATGAGCTTTTTATAGACTACACAGTTTTGTTTTTTATCCACTGTGGTGATTTCTCTACTGTTGCTACTGGTTAATATGATTGGATTAATGCCTCTTAATCCAATTAGTTGATTTTTTTTTTTGCAGTTGTTTTCTATTTATTACATTTGCTCTTTGCTTACTTCCTTCTGTCTCCTTGCCATTGTTTCTCCTGTTAGCTTCAGGAATCCCCAAGTACTCGCACTGGGGGAGTCTCTCCTTGCAGCTCTGTCAGCTGGAACTCACTGTTGGTAAGGTGGTGAAGGGTGTATGTTGGAGAGGTGTTTTTTTTTTTTT
>RCUC01126132.1:0-42339 GCA_003697995.1 Taxidea taxus jeffersonii
AAAAAAAAAACAAACTCTATAGCACCCTATGGCCAGAAGATGGCCAAATAGCAAGCAACTACCCAGAACCTAATAGAACTTTTTAGGCCTTTTCCCTTAAGATTCAATGAAATTTATACAAAGAGGGGAGACAAACACAAACAGCTCTAAACCTAGAACACAGCAATCTTTTGAATTCTTAGTTTAAGATCAGCCTCCAGATATAAAAAAACAAATTGAAGATAAGTAGTTGGATGGGTGGGTCAGACCCTTGGCATCATTCAGGCCACAACCCAATTTTTTAAGGAATTAAACAAATGTCCTTGTGTTACCAATTGAGTCTTTACAAGAACAGAAAAAGACCACCCCTCCTCTTTACTTCCCCTATTCATATCAAAAGTGTTGTAGGTATTATAAAAATTCTGGATTTAGGAAAAAAAGATTCTTCTAGGAGGAACTTGCATTCTTTTTCTGTGCCTTTGAGATGTAAATGTTCTAACCAGTCTTTTCTAGGAACCAGTAAGGGCCACTTCTTTGGAATGCAAACCTGGGGGAGGTTACTTAAGGCTATTTGGAAATCAGGTAGGTGAAAAATTTTTAAGTCTTCTCCACAAACTTAACTTACTCTATCTGCCAGAAACCCAATTTGGATCCAGTTATTCTTGACAAACTAGTGAGTTTAGTTTATTATTGTATCCATCTTATGGCTAAAATCTTAAAAGCCATAAGATACCTGTTTGCATCTGTATGTCTATGTATGTTACAGATAGAATATTTTTTCTTTCAGATGCTCCTGCCAAAGTTAATTTATAAAGAGCTCTAAGTTGCTTAAAGACAAGCACGAGTTTATATAAATCAAGTATACAAGATACAGAAACTAACTCATTTTTTGGGTTCAAGTGATCTAGGATAATCTTTTTGGTTTAAAAAATAAAGCTATTTTAAGTTTCTTCGCTTAATTAAAACAGGCAGGTCTTTTAGAGTTACCTCCCTTAAATATAATATAGACATAGGTCTTTTCTCCCTAGGGTTTACTGAAAGTCAAATAAGGTGATGGTTAGCTGTTTAATGTCTCAGGAGTAATCTAAAGAACAAATAAAGAGATCTTTTCAACAATATAAATTACGCTTTATGGTAGGTTTCCTTAAAAACTGCTTCCAGGGGCGCCTGGGTGGCTCAGTGGGTTGAAGCCTCTGCCTTCGGCTCAGGTCATGATTTCAGGGTCCTGGGATAGCGGGGAGCCTGCTTCTTCCTCTCTCTCTGCCTGCCTGTCTGTCAAATAAATAAAATCTTTTAAAAACAAAACAAAACAGGGATGCCTGGGTGGCTCAGTTGGTTAAGCAGCTGCCTTCGGCTCAGGTCATGATCCCAGCGTCCTGGGATCGAGTCCCACATCGGGCTCCTTGCTCGGCAGGGAGCCTGCTTCTCCCTCTGCCTCTGCCTGCCTCTCTATCTACCTGTGCTCTCTCTCTCTCTCTAATAAATAAATAAGATCTTTAAAAAAACAGAAACAAAACAAACAAACAAAAAAACTGCTTCCAAAAAATTTTTTGTGACCTGAAACTTTGGTTATACTGAGGTAAATAAAATGACGGAAATTCACTGAACATCTAGATCATTTACAAGTAAGATAAAATAGAGATGTTAACTATTGAACATAAGTTTAGCCATGTTAGCAGAGTAGTGCAGCCAAAGTGCATTGGGCCCATAAGTTTATCCATGCTTAGCTTCCTTTCACAGAAGAAATAAAAATACTTGGGTATTCTAGTAAACATGTTTTGTGCCACACAAAAATTTCCTATGAGGAATATACTTATAGAAATTATAAAATATATTTATACATTTGTCAATCCACAAAATGCTAGCCTAACAGTCCCCAATTGCTTACTGTTAAAGGATTAATGATTCTAAGGAGCTAATAATTCTAAATAATATATGTAAGTAAAGGAAGCATCTCCACAATAAAAGATGTGTTTTGGGTAAAAAAAGTTATCAGATACGGAGATGTGTTTTTATTAAAGGAAAAATAATCTGTCTAAAGAGAAACAATGGATTGTTTCAGAGTGAGACGAAAAAGAAGAGTAAAACCTGAATATTAAAAACGTTGTTGGTTTTGTGGAAAAGGATGAGACTGGAATGGATTAAGTTTTTCTTTTTTTCCTCCCAAGATTTTATTTACTTGAGAGAGCACAAGCAGAGGGGAGAAGAGGGGAGAAACAGATTTCCCGCTGAGTGGGGGAGCCTGGATCCTGCGCTGAAGGCAGATGCTTAAATAGTGATGGGTCAGCTGGCTAAGTTTAAAAAAAATTTTTTTTTTTTTTAAGATTTATTTATTTGACAAACAGAGATCACAAGTAGGCAGAGAGGCAAGTAGAGAGAGAGAGGAGGAAGCAGGCTCCCCGTGGAGCAGAGAGCCCGATGCGGGACTCGATCCCAGGACCCTGAGATCATGACCTGAGCCGAAGGCAGCGGCTTAATCCACTGAGCCACCCAGGCGCCCCTAAAAAATGAATTTTGATATCAAAAGCACACTGGTACAGGGGTGCCTGGGTGGCTCAGTTGTTAAGCATCTGCTTTTGGCTCAGGCCATGATCCTGGGTCTTGGGATCTAGCCTCACACTGGGCTCCCTGCTTGGCAGGAAGCTTGCTTCTCTCCTTCTCATGCTTGTGTTCCTGCTCTTGCAGTCTCTCTGTCAAATAAATAAATACAATCTTAAAAAAAAAAAAAAAAAGTACACTGGTACAAAATTAGAATCTGGTTTTCTGTTCAAAGGGTAGTTTTCTTAAATTATTGGTCTGCTCTTAATATAAACATTTTTTTTAAGAGTTGGCAAATTTTACTTTGTTTTCAGTAATCTGATTTCTTTTTTCTTTTATTAACATATAATGTATTATTAGCCCCAGGGGTACAGGTCTCTGAATCGCCAGGTTTATACTTCATAGCACTCACCATAGCACATACACTCCCCAATGTCCATAACCCAACCACCCTCTCCCTACCCCCCCCAACCCTGTTTGTTTTGTGAGATTAAGAGTCTTTTATGGAATAAACACATTTCTTTGCTTTCTAGGCAGATTAAAGAATAACTGACCATGCTTTGTGTTGTCTTTAACAGGTCTTCCAGTATTTAACGCAGTCTTCTCATTATTACAAGAACTAAGTTTAAAAAAAAATAACTACGTAACTTTTTTTTACCTTTGAAATCACTTTGGTTAAAGGGGTATCCCTGACAAAATTCCCCCAACTCAAATTCTAAACAAAGTCTTTTTGACTTTGAACTAATGGGTGTTTTCTAGAGGGTCCTTGGCACATCTCAAAAGATTTTTTTCCAATAAGGAGATAGAACAAAGGGCCCTACCAAATTTCAGAGTGTTAAACCTTGAGTACATATTTTACAACTAAGGAAGGTTCCATCTGGCATCTGGTCCTACGATTCAAAATCAAATTGACTAGGAAGAAAAGCAGACATTAAGATGAAGTGTTCCTCCTAGGATACCACACCAAGAACTACTCCTCCATTCTCTGCCTTTATGATTTTTTGGGTCCATCTTTTGCTTCCCCTTGGCTGGCAAGGAGGATACTATTATATACATATCTCAGGCCATTACAAAGGAGGGTAACCAACCTCCAACCAATTATTGGATCTGGTGGGAAGCTGGTGATTTGGTAGTTCTTTATACTTGTCACAAACTTCTCCCCAATTTCCAGTGCCTCACTTTCTCTGAAACTCACTGTATAAACACTTCTAGGGAAGTAGACAAACAATTAGATGGGATGCATAAGCAGGCCAACTCAGTTAAAGAAACATCGCTCTCTATGATATCATTCCTTGATTTCTAGTTGGTTTGGGATGTGGAATAGAAGCAGAAAGATGTTCACCTTTAGCCCAAAGGACTGACCTACAGCCCACATAGTTTTGATAAGGATCAAATATGTACTGGTTGCTACATTCTTTAAGGGTCTTATGATTGCCTGTACATCTCACTGAGAGTTAATAGTGAGCTGAATAATAAGCACCAGAGGAATCTTGTGGAAGTAATTTTACAAACAAATTCAAAGACATTTGTGATCCAATACTATACACACCCCTTACCCCTTGAGCACTAGGCATATAACTACCAGCAAAAGGACAGCTTTTTCTACACACAGGTCCTGTCCCTGCTCTCTAATAAAAGCACCTTTTTGTATAAAAAAAAAAAAATTCTTAAGAATTCTTTCTTGACTGTTCACTTGCCACCCCACATCAGTTGGAACCTTGACCCGGGACGACTATGCAAACCATAGGCATTATTTTGGTAAGCATTAGTGTCTCTCTAATGTGCTGTGTTCTCTCGTAAGTGTTAAATGCATGTGAGCAGCCACTAACTAACAAAAGAGAATCCAAGAACATTACCAAGCCCCAACAATACAAGCCTGACATCTTTTCTGAATACTGAGAGTCACATTATTTTTGATCAAATTCCTTGAATGGTCAAAAGGATGATCAAAAATAGGGGCCGAGGGCTATTGAAATAAATTTCTAGGTCCAAGATGGAACTGCTCTGCTCAGGCTCTGTGCCCCACCAGCAAACCAAAACTGCATGTCCAGGTCCCTATAAATGTTCTACTCGGCCAGAAACATAATATATCGAGTCAGCCAATCCCCAAGTGCCAAGCCACCTCAGGGCTCTGATACTTACTTGTTCCTCATTCTTCATCCTATGAAAGCTTCTTGCCTTCTACTGCAGTTCTGCAGTTCCCTGGACCCTTGAGAATGGAGACTGCCTATTTCAAAAAGTGTTTGAATCACCTAATTTGTTTTCTTCAGTCATTTTTAAAAGTTTACGAGCCCACCGTGGCACAGCTATTAAAAATTTTAGGCCCAAATATTTCTGATGCAAAGATGTCTAGGCTACACATGGAGGGTTAGCCAAACCACCCACCCCAATCATAACTGAAAATTGTGATGCTGGTGTTAGCAATTTATAATTAAACCCAAGAGTAATATAATAAAACCAAAGGATAGTAGTGGTTGACGATCACAGTCAACAAGGACAAAGCTGATGCTCAAGTACCTTCTCAAGAATTTCAGGAACTCTCGGTACCTGTGGAGGTATCTGGGCTGAAGGAACTTTACAATGTTGTCCACCAGTCTAATACCCTGGAAGACACTGAATTAGTCTACACAAAATTTTATTAACGTGATTTTAATTGAATACTAAATTCAAGAAATCCTTTATAAACTCAGTGTATTGTTTACCTTCCTTACTAGTATTAGTCATTAGTAGAAATGGAAGTCAATTTCAAGTCGCCCAGAACCTAATAGTTTTATATACAGAAACTGATTTAAGTCCTTTTTTTAAAAAAAATTAATGTTTGAGAGAGAGAACATGAGCTGGGGGAGGGCAAAAGGAGCAGCAGACTTCCTGTTGAGCAGGGAGCCGATGTGGGGCTCAATCCAGGACCCTGGGGTCATGACCTAAGCCAAAAGCAGATGCTTAAGAGACTGAGCCACCCAGGCACCCCAAGGTTTAAGTCTCTTTAAAGCATAGTCTACAATAGCAAAAACTCATCCTGTAATACGAATGCTGAAGCCTTTATTTTAGACTTTCTGTATTTTGGGCTTTCTCAGCATATACTCTCACCATAAATCCCTAAAATCAATTAGATTAGAGAACTAGCATTATTGTTAAAGCATGGTGCCTCATTCTTGTTGCCATTTTCCTCTGAACACCTTGATTTTCTTTGGAGAAATGCTACCTCTCGGGTCCATACATTCCCATTCCAAGGGTAAGAAGTGCTTACCCCTGGTTGATCTATATATTATATCCCCTACCCCCCAAACAATAACTTGGCTTTAATCATTAGTATGCAAGCAAAGATTCTGGACTGAATTCTCTAGTGCTTTTGTCTTAGGTTTAAAGGCATTAGAGAGCATGGGTAAGGAATTCACACAAGTATCCTGATACACAGCAGAGGACATTAGACTTTCTTCCACATCTACATCTGAAGATATGAGAAAGAATTTTGCTAAATGTTTAACTTGTAATTTTTAGGTAAGGGCTATTTTTAGGATTCAAAGTAGGACTTAATTATTCTACTTAAAAACTCAAGACTCAAACAGAAGGCTATTCCCAGCCCTATCAAAGTAAGATGTTTAATATCCAACAGTGATTTTTTTTTTTAAAAGATTTTGTCAGAGAGAGCACAGGCAGACAGAGTGGCAGGCAGAGGCAGAGGGAGAAGCAGGCTCCCCGCCGAGCAAGGAGCCCGATGTGGGACTCAATCCCAGGACGCTGGGATCATGACCTGAGCCGAAGGCAGCCGCTTAACCAACTCAGCCAACCAGGCGTCCCCCAACAGTGATTTTTAAAGATTTGAGAAAGAGGGAGTACGTGTGAGTAGGGGGTGGGGCTTGGGGGAGAAAAAGAATTCTCAAGCAGAATCCCTGCTAAGCACAGTGCCTGATCCCAGGACCCTGAGATCATGACTTGGGTTGAAATCAAGAGCCAAGAGCCAGTTGCCCAAACTACTGAGCCACCCAGGTCCATATCCAATAATGAGTTTTAAAAAAGTTGTAATTTCTGAGAATCAAAACTTTCTAAAGTTTATAGGTGAAATTAACATAAGTAAACTTTCTAAGTGACCTTTCTAAGTGGCCCTACTCTGGGGCGCCTGGGTGGCTCAGTGGGTTAAAGCCTCTGCCTTCAGCTGGGGTCATGATCCCAGGGTCCTGGGATCGAGCCCTGCATCGGGCTCTCTGCAGAGCGGGGCGCCTGCTTCCTCCTCTCTCTCTGCCTGCCTCTCTGCCTACTTGTGATCTGTCAAATAAAAAAAAAAAAAGTCCCTACTCTGTCTTCCCCTCCTCTTCCAACAGATTTTAGACAAAGAGAATTTTTTATGACATCTTTGGTTTTCCTACTTTGAGGGGGATGGGAATCAGCAACCCTTCCTTCCTGTTTATAACATTATTTTTGCTTATAAGGCTGGTGAAATACATGTTAGAATTTTTAAGAAAGTTTTCTTATTATTTATAGACTAGTAGCTCATCCCTATATGCATCATTTCTTTAGAGGAGCACACGAAGGCAGTAATGAAGAGAGACTCAAACTAGGTAAGATTCTACTGAATGACATTGTGTAATTTTTCCATTAAAATTCCTTGTAGTAAAACATTCATAGTTAAAATCCATCAAAGCTAATTTTTATTAAAAATCAAAGCACCAGTTGCCCCTCCCCCCAAAATAAAAAAACAACAAAGACTACTGCCTATGATGTCCTTCACAATAAGCGAGGGGAAAGTAACCGGTGGTCTGATTGGCCAGCATTATTCTCACTAAGGAACATGAGCTACGACTTTGTGAATTATGACTTACTAAATTCACACCCAAGAGGAAAGGGCAATATATGTAAAAAGATATCAACTATTAATTTACATGAGGTTACAAAATACTTTTAAAAATATGTACATTTTACTTAAAAGGAGGGCTTCCATAAGAAATTAGATGGTCCAAGTCATAGTCATGTCCATAATCAATCATATCACTCAATTTCTCTCATAACAGAAAATAAGCACATCTTTTATTTATACCTACAAACCTTTTGCTCATACGTAGCAACCTTAGGGATTCACAATTTATGGAACAGGCGTCAGCAAAAGGAAGGGTTCCTCCTTTCATTTTCAAACTAGTCTGTCTATGGAGCCCAAATTTGAAAGTTTAAGCACCGTAACAACACAGAAATTTGAAAGGCAAATTCATAAATGGAGCAATCAACTGTATACTCACCCTTCTGATTGTGGAGTCAATCTTTCTGAAGTATTCCTAAGTTATATTGCATTTATCCTATGGCGTAGGGGTAAAATGTGGAGCCTGTTCTTTAGCTTGGAAAAGCAAGTAAAACTACCAAGAGGGCATCTTCCTTTTAGCACATCCAACTTCTTACCCCTCCATTCAGAGAAGATAAGCAAGGCTTATTAATTGGAAGGACAAAATAACTGCATTGCCAGATGCTCATGTCCAAATGTATTCTGAATATTATTTCCTTATGCCAAAAATATCAGATGCTTGATACATGGAAAAGCTTTTGATGAGCCAGAATTAGGTAAATCCTAGCTCCCACATGGTCTGTTCAATTCACAAGCCCTGGCCAAAGGTGTCATCATGTTACCACATCCAGCATTACAGGGTCTTACATCTATGACACTGGGCTGTGGTTCCAAATCTAGAAGGAAATCTGGAGTTTTTGATCAGAGGTAAACACTGGAGTGTTTTAAGTTTAGGACAAGGTTGCTTGAATCACACTGAACTATGGTGAGGCTCACCTCATACCTTAATTCTTTTAGAATTTAAGAACTACTAAACTGGGATTCACCCGGGTGCTTGTTAGTAAGGTCACAGGACTTTAATCTTAAAGAACATTATGAAAAGGTTGTTTGGAGACAGAAATACCATTTTGCATGTAATTTATATTATGTGTAATTATAGGAAAGATGGTTAACACTACCTTTCAATCAGCAAAAAAAAGTAAAGGTGAGACAATATTTTTAAAAGATTATTATGACTAAATGTAACAATGAAAGTTTTGGGCACAATAGCAGAAATTCTGGCTCAGATGCATTTAAGAAATTATATATATATATATATAATTTATATATATATATTATATATATATAATAATAATATATATATATATATTTTTTTTTTTTTTTTTTTTTTTTTTTTTTTTTCTCCCTTAAGTGCTATTTCCCTTTGTGGCCCTCCTCAAAATTGATCTGTGTTGCTGTTTTAACTCAGGAAACAAGTATGGAAGAACAAATGGTCAGGAGAAGAGTATTCTGAGATATCAACAATAAACTTACTAGCAAAACCTCCACAGCTGCTGTGCT
Source organism: Taxidea taxus jeffersonii (assembly GCA_003697995.1). Classification (NCBI taxonomy): domain Eukaryota; kingdom Metazoa; phylum Chordata; class Mammalia; order Carnivora; family Mustelidae; genus Taxidea; species Taxidea taxus. The sequence continues at coordinate 8,846 of RCUC01126132.1, forward strand.
AAAAATCCTAGAGAGAAAAAAAATTAAATGGTATATGCACTGGTATTAAAATTTGTTCAGACTTTGGAGAATAAATGTCTGACGCATATTCACAATACAACTATTCTGAAACACATATTTGGAAAAGTGATTAAGACTTCTTAACCATTAATAAGTAATTGACATATTATGGACAAGACCTAAGTCTACGACAAGAAGCTATTATTCCTAAATTTTCTATTTTATCTTTAACAACATATGAAAACACAATGAATTAGCCCCAGGATATTTTCAAATTGTCCATTTTAAGAAGTAATGCCTTGTGGAAAAAAGCAAGTCCTGTAGGTATAATTCAGGGGAGTTGAAACCATCCAAAGAAGATTAAGATTCTTTCACCTCAGCCTTATTTTTATTCTATCAGCCTAAAAAGAAAAATTTCCTCGGTCAATTAATGTTTTATAAAGGTTACTTTGAAAAACTTCACGTGTAAATATTTTGTCAAATGTTAGAATGGCACAATTTTTTTCTTCTAAATTTAGTTTCCTTCTTTGACACTGAACAAGCAAGAGGAATAAATGGATGTCAGTTTAACTAGCGAGGTCAGGCTCATTAACACTGTGCTTTCCTCTCAGAATTGGTCTTTTGTACCTCTATCGGGAGAATGAAAATGAAATTCAAAATCAAGTAAGATAAAAGATTCAATTTCAGGTATTGACTTTTAAAAACAGGAAACAGAAGCTTCAGAAAAATTTAAAATTTTCATTGTAATTCCCTCCAACTGCCTGCTCCCAAATTCCACAACAGATTTTTATTCCAAATTATAAAGAACGATGAAAACCACAAAACTAGTCCCTTTCAGGGGAACTTATATTTAATGCCCAATAGGGTATATGTTGAAGAACCCTCACATCAAACATGGAGCACACGGCTGTAATTTTATGCTCTCGGTAATTCCACAGCCATACTGCAGATAATGATATCATACTGCATAATGAGTCTTGTTATAAAAGGATCACCTGCACAGTTAAAAAGCAAACAAACCACACAGACACACACAGCAAAAAACATGTGTACACTTACTTCCTCAGTGGAAGAAGTTATATTTAGAAATGTACGAAAAATGGCTTTGAACACCTGCTATACCAAACACCTCTACAGACAAGGGAAAAACAAAACAAAAATCAAACATTTGTTTTCCTGCTTTTTCTTTAATACAGTTGCCATCTTACATGATATACTGTTAGGTGCCTTCTTAATAGCATCTAATCTACTTTTTTGTTGTACCAGTCAGCATTCTAGGATAGAACTCTTATTACCACTCATGTTCACGGAGTACTGTTCTTAAGTACCATACACCTAAACTCATGGTTGGGCCGTAATTAATGGGTGGTGGTATTTTCTAAAAATGGATTAATGCACACATCCAAACCACATTACATTTTCAACTTAAGAGTTCATATGTACTCTATTTCCTTTCTATAGTTGCTATCACTCCAAACTGAGATACAAGAAGTAGGAAGAATGTCTTTTTGTTGTTGATGCTTCTTTCTCCCTTCCTTCTCCGACTCCCTTTTACTCCCTTCCTTACTTCCCTTCTTTTTCTTTCTTAGTAAGAAGATTAAAAGAAATGGTTTATTAAGGAAATCAAAATCTAGTAAACATCAAAAACTTACAGATCAGAGTGGTCACAAACTCTTTTTGTAATGATGTTAAAATTACCGACAAAATGTTTTTTAAAAACAAAAACAAAAAAATCTAAAAACCAGCACACACCAATGGTGTTGCTTATTTAAGCAACTGGCGTTCCTCTATGCTTTTGAGGCGTTTCTTCCGGGGCTGTACAAAGTCATCATCTGAGTCATCACTAAATTTATTATCTTCTGATTCATTCCTGAATTCTAGTTTAGGAAACCTTTTTTCTGGATAAAGGTTCTTTAGAAGTTCTTCAAAATAGCTTTCAAGTTTTATACCAGCATTGGCTACTTCTGAATCAGGCTGTTGGATAAAAATAAAAACATGAATTAAAAACAAACACCAATATTTTAGACAGTCAACAGTCAATAAAAAAGTATTATTTCTCACATTTTCTCTTTGAACTCAAGTTTGGGAAAATGTTTATGCATCATCACTGATATAAAGTAAATAATAGTCTGGGACTAGACAAAGCCTAGAGAAGGTCAAATAAGTAAATAAAAGGCTTGGGATCATCTGGATTATTCTATAAGGCAGTGATAGCTAGACGACTGTATTACTAAATTGACGTTATCGAAGAGATGCCACAGTCACACAATCATGGAACAGGTGTTTTTAAAAGCAAATTAAATGAAATGTGGATCTCTGGAACAAGTAACCAATACAAAGAACAAACCATCAACAAAAGTCTGTAAGTCTGACAGATGTTCAGATAAACTGACAGATCAAAAATTGAGAAAACACCAGAGCTATTTAGACCACAACCTTAATATTTCAGGATCAACATCAAGAAGACCTTAGTCTGAAAGTGCCATATTTTAAGAAATAAAGGTGGGAATGACAAAGGATGTTTCTACATAAAAATATTTTCTAAATTGTTTTCAAGTTGTCAGCTATAATTTGCATTTCCACCTACCATGTAATAAACCTTTGAATAGGAATAATAGGAATGTGGACACAGTCTTCCTAATTACTTTTCATTCCCTGACAAACTTGAACTTCTAGAAATCTATGCTATTACAGATCTTCATCTTTTTTGCTGAGAAAGTGGTTCAATATTACTTCCCCATTGCTATGGCTTTTTCTTTCTTTTTTGCTTTTTCCTCTTACCTCATTGAATTCGGCACAGTTTTGAAAGATCAATCTAAAATCAGCTACAAAATCTTCAGGCTTTGTGTACATGGAATAATCTTCTTGTAGTCTCTTCTTGATAGTTGACAAGTCCATTGGATTTTTTATTATTCTGTAATAATCAGGCACCTTTCAAAATAAATGAGATGGTATTATAAAAAGACTAAATTCTACCAGTCTTAAATACATTTTACAAGCAGGAAAATAAAATTCAGATTGTTCTCATTGCTTTTCCGTGTACTACTTTGTCATTGATAAAGAAACCAATATAGCAAACCTATGGTACACCCCCCCCCCCGACACCTCTTCCTCTATTGTTATAAATTTACTTAGTACTTGAAGTCTGGGCCTATGTAAATCAAAATATGTACAAAGAATTTATCTTAAATTATAAGTTTTTCCCCAATAGCTTAGGATATATGCCTAAGCCTCTTGATAGAGATTAACAGAAATCATTGCAGAGAGTAGTAGGTAAAATACATGAGAATTTATGAGAAATGAATACAAGCTTGGGGCCAATTTGTGACCATCAAAGTATATTCAAGATCAAAGTATTCCATTTGTGTTAATAAAGCTTTAAGATTTGGATTAGATATAGGAAACTAACTACTAAAGAATGGTAGAAAAATCACATTCTCACAAATCAAGTTTAGAAAAATCATCTTACTGTGGATTGCTTGGGTGGCTCAGTGTCCAACTCTTGATTTCGACTCAGGTAATGATCTCAGGGTCATGAAACAGCCCTGCACTAGGCATGAAGTCTGTGTAAGATTCTCTCTCCCTACGCCACCCCCTTGCCCCCACTAGTGCGTGCTCTAAAAAGCAACAATAAAAATCATCCTACCATGTAAAAATGGACAAAATGATGTTAATACTTACAGTTAGAGGAACTGGATCTTGAAAAGCCAGGCTCATTTCATGGCAGTAAAGAAATAAAAGTAGGCGTTCACACTTCTGAGCAAAAAAATAAAAATATAGTAAAATAATGAAGTCACAGCTTATTTTTAATACCAATGCCATGGGCCTCAAAATACAATAAAAATGAAAACCAGATGAATACCAGAAAAATATCAATACTTAAGAGTTCTGATCTCTTCAGTCTGGGCTGTATGTGATATAGGAGAGTAGTTCTTATAGGAACAAAAAGCAGTATCATGAGAAACCTATCTGAAGCTCTCTAAAAACAAATTTCCACTTATCTAATTTATATACTGATTATTAAAGAAGGGTATATGTATGTTAAGAGATCCAGAGAGGGACCCTTTTCTATGGTGTGTCCAGTCCTATGGCTGCCTCTCTGAATGCACATGGTGCTATCCATGCACTTGGCCAGTTCTCTGCTGAGGGTTTAATCCCTGTAACTATTGTGTAGCACTGGCAGTGTGTGTTTCGGCCCCCTCTTGCCCAGTAACTTTCATACTGATTGTTTTACTTAATAGTTTAGCAAAGAAATTCTTTAACTAAAGAAGTGTTGATGTAGTAGCTTTAAATGTCAATTACACTTAACTGTATTAGCTGGCTTTGAGGTATAAACCCAGTACCATTTAGTAAAAGAATGGAATTATTTCCAGGAAGAATAAATAGAAAAGCCCTTCTCTTTCCTGCTGATTCTCAACAAATTAGGAAGAAAATTTATTTACAGCAGAAATAAAACAAATTTACTAAAGGTAAACTAAAATTCTCGACCACATAGAGGATACATGTTTTACCTTGCTCAGGTACAGTCTTTTAAGCTTCTAGAAAATGTATAGGCAGTACTGTGATTATTTTTAACCAGAAAAAGTTGTAAGTTATATTATTTTAGATTCCTATACTCTTATAGAAAAACTAAAGAAAAAGAGGCCAGTATAAAATTTGATTGAATATATACTTCTTTGATGAAAGGCACACTGGCATTACAATAATCCCCATCTAACAAAAAACAAAAAAACTGTTTAACTGACAGTCTATGTTAGAAATGTTAAAAAAAAAAACTTACCCTTTTATCTATTGGTGTTAATTTAACAAGGCCTTCGGTCTTCTTTTTTTCTGAGTTGTGACTGGGAGCATCACAGTCATATTCAACTTCTGGTTTAGATAAGTCTCTGCAGAAAGTGCAAATCCATTCTCCACTGTTGGGGGATAAAGTATTTCTGAATTCCTACTGCGTCATTTCTCTCTTCACCATCTCCATTTCCCACCTCCTCCCCACCATCTATAATACAAATTTGTTTGTTTGGCATGAACTGTAATCACTGAGGATTTACTGAGTGCATAACTACTATGTACATAGCACCGTGCTGGGAGAGCCTAATGGCAGGAATACAGTGCAAGGGACAAAGCCATAAATATTAGTCTAGTCAAAGAGGCATGAAACACATATGTGAAATAAACACATAAAACAAACACACACACACATTAATCTATGGCTGATGTGAGGCAAAACTGGCACCTTCCCTGAAATGATTTAAGAAAAAGAAATGTTCTTGGTACTATTCTTGCAACTTTAAATGTGAAATTAAATTTTAAGAAGTATAGCTTTTGACCTGCCTCCTTATTAGCGCAGTAGGCAGCGCATCAATCTCATAAAAAGTACAGCTTTTGGGGTCCCTGGGTGGCTCAGTGGGTTAAAGCCTCTGCCTTCGGCTCAGGTCATGATCCCAGGGTCCTGGGATCGAGCTCCGCATCAGGCTCTCTGCTTGGTGGGGAGCCTGCTTCCCCCCTCTCTCTCTCTGCCTGCCTCTCTGCCTACTTGTAATCTCTGTCTGTCAAATAAATAAAATCTTAAAAAAAAAAAAAAAGTATAGCTTTTGAAGAACTAAAGAGATCAACCCAGTGGCTGCTGTTTGTCATCATCATCATCATGAGCAGCAGCAGCAGCAGCATCTCGCAGGGTTGCTTTGAGAATGTACTTGATATATCTGTAAATGATACAGTTCACGGCTTGGCAAATACGATGGAGTAACTGTGGCAATTATTATGCACAAGGATCACTGTTCTTTAGGGAAACAATCTGTAATAATTTGAAGGACTGGCTTTTTTTTTTTTTTCCCTCTTAACAGTCTAGGTTTTTGAGAGATGCACAGGGAATGGGAAGCAGAGTACTGAAAACCCTACGTTGAAGGTTTCGGAGTATGCATTTGTGTGAAGTGGACTTTTATTTACATATCTAAGGTTTTATGTTACATTACAATGATCAGTGATTGTTATTTATAGTGAAAGAATGTGGGAAAGGGAAGCAAATACCATCTTACCTTGGAAAATTTGCCAAAGTGGGCACATGACAAGAAAGATGAAATACTTTGGGACACTTCTCACAGCACAGGAGTTCCCCTCCATTCTGACAAACTGCACACCAGTCCTCATTGGGGTCATCCTCTTTCCTGGTCTCTCCAACATGAAGGGGTGACTTTTGGGAGGCATCTAGCCAGTCAGACTTTCCATTTGAGGAACTTTCCTGGTGAAGTCCAGGTTGATCTCCTGTGCTATCAGGGGCATCTGACCTTAGCACAGACTCCTCAGAGGTAGAGCTCTGACTGCTATTTAAGAGCAGGGAGGTGAGTATGCTTCTTGGATAGTTGGCCTACAATGGAAAGAAGAATATGTCTTATTTCTCAAAACTGACATTCTTTATTTGTATATTACAATTTTGGACTGTAAAATGCTCTCTCATAGGCACCCGGGTACTTCAAAAGAAGTAATGAAGAAGTGAAAATGTAAGAGAATAGGCTTACTGTTGTGATAGGAGTCCCCAGGGATAAAGACATGAACTGCTACTAAAAACTATCAAAATACACAATCAGCAGAAAGGGGAGAATAGGTGGGTAGTGGAGAATCAACCATACCAATTGTAAATACACTGAACTATTAGTTCAAATTATATTCAGACAGAAACTATGCCTACTGTTGAATTTTTATCATTCACAGTGCTTTAAATCCTAGAATTTCACTTCTGCAGAAGCCATTAATAACTTTAAGATGAATCTAAATTTGGGACACCTGGGTGGCTGTCAGTTAGGCATCTGCCTTCAGCTCAGGTCATGATCAGTTTTAAATATATGTATATACATTCCTTAGTATTGAAGATTAGATTTTTCTAATCTTTCCTGGCTCTCCATCCCCTCTCTACACACACATGCCATTCATGCCACCCTCTTAAGCTTTATTAAGGACCGACTTATTTATTTTATTGTTTTTAAGTTGTTAGGTACCAGTATAACTTTATGGCCAACATCTATTCCAAGTCAGTATCATTGTTGCACTGGTTAAGTATCCTGAAAAACTCAATTTTTGGTTAAATGTGTATTCAGGTTATATCCTGATTAGATCTAGTTTTTAGTTAAATTTGTGTAATACAGGTGTTTGTTTATATAATTAGGACTATAAATATTGTTCATTACATAATCACACAATGTACTATGACTACATTTCCTCTTTTGTCTTTTTGTTTTTACTATGGTTCAATTGTTCCTCCTTCCCTTCCTTCCTTTCATTTGCTTGCTTTTCTAGGTCCCTAACTCTAAGCCTTTCTCACAAACTCCTGTAGGCAATAAAATGTCTTTCAATATTGCCAAACATTTTTGCCTTTACATATACCCCTATGAAGTCTTCTGTCCTCTGCTACATGGTGTACTAGAGAAGCTGTTGCACTGGGAGCTACTCTTTTCTGTGTTAGATCCCATTTCTGGGATCTTATGCCTTCTTCTTTGTTGGTTCACTCCATGTTTGATGAAGTATATTCTCAAATATCTGAAAATGAATGCACGAGAATTAAAATTTCTGAGACCCTATATGCATGTCTAAAAAATGTTTATTTAAACTTTATGCATGACTGATACAGAATTCTGGCTATGAAATATTTTTCCCTCACACTTTGGATATTTCCTTACTATCTTTCAGATTCAAGTGTCCATTTTGAGGACTTGGTGTCATTATGATGTCTTATCCCTTGTATAAGGTGTTTTTTTCCACTTGGAAGCTTTTAGAAATCCCAGTATTCTGGGGACGCCTGGGTGGCTCAGTTGGTTGAGCGGCTCCTTCGGCTCAGGTCATGGTCCCACCGTCCTGGGATTGAGTCCCACGTCGGGCTCCTTGCTCAGTGGGGAGCCTGCTTCTCCTTCTGCCTCTGCTTGCCTCTCTGTCTGCCTGTGCTCGCGCTCTCTCTCTCTCTAACAAATAAATAAATAAAATCTTAAAAAAAAAAAAAGAAATCCCAGTATTCTGAAACTTATGGTAGTAACTTGTGTCCTTTTTTCATTTAATGTTCTGGTACTTGATGGGCCCTTTCAACTCAGATGATCATGCTTTCCAGTTACAGTAAGTTTCCTTGTATTATTTTTTGGGCAATTATCTTCCATGTGTTTTACTCAAATGCCCAGTCTCCTTGTTTGAGCCTCTGATTTTTCAAACCCTTCTCCCTGTTTTCTATCCATCTTTTTCTTTTAATTTACTGAGAGATTTCCTTAAATTTTTCAACCCTGAGGTTGACTATTTCCTGGTTTTCTAATATAACAAATTATAAACTCCTATCTGCTATTTAAAAGAGTTTCTTTCATCCTAACCCCCAAATAGGCATAGTATTCCCCAAATTAATGTAATTACATTCTGAGGCCTAGATTCTTCATCTGATTCTTGTTTCACTATAACAACAGGAAAATCATAATTTTCAGGTGGTCCACTATTTTCCTGTTTTATTCGGATTGGCTCCAACATGACTACTGGGACTCTGTGTGTAGAATCCGCTCCTGCTGGCTTGCTGGAAGAGCCAGAACTATAAGAAAGAAAGGGAAAAAAAAAAAAAAAATCAAAGAATGCTGCCTTAAACATCTCAAGACAAAGTGTAACAACAGCTTTCAGGAATAATGCTGTATCTTCACAGCAATAGTTACTATATTCCATTATCAATAAATGATACATAAGTGAAATGCAACCACTACACACAAAACAGCTTCATGTATAAAAAGTTTTACATATTAGCCTATCTAAATAGTTATATTATACTTCTGGAATACATTTAAATACATTTAAATAATATCTGAATTAAAAGAAAATTGGCTCATGTAAATAAAATAAAATCTGAATTAAATACATTTAAATAAAATCTGAATTAAAAGAAAATTGGCTCAATATTTTGAAGCTCTACAACTGGGCAGCCAGATTCAGTATCTTAGAGCTAGCATCTTCTTTTTAGGCTTTCCCATTTCCTTCTCTAGTCAGTGACAAAGAGATTCTGGGCTCCCATTAACGATTTACTGTCATCAAGTGTGAAGAAAATTAACTAGAGACATAAGTTATTGGTGTTCTGCTATTTAAAAGTGTAGTGGGACAAAAACCTTTTACAGATAGCCACTGTGTTCTAGGGGATTAAAAGCAACCTTTTTCCCTTCAGAGAATGCTTCTTCCATATGATCAGGCAAGCTAAGAACTGGGTTCATTATCTAGGAGAAATTTGCAAGTATAAGAAGTAGACAAGGGGCGCCTGGGTGGCTCAGTGGGTTGAAGCCTCTGCCTTCCGCTCGGGTCATGATCCCAGGGTCCTGGGATTGAGCCCCACATCGGGCTCTCTGCTCAGCGGGGAGCCTGCTTCCTCCTCTCTCTCTGCCTGCCTCTCTGCCTACTTGTGATCTCTGTTTGTCAAATAAATAAAATCTTAAAAAAAAAAAAAAGAAGTAGATGAACAAAGCAGTAAGCTGAGATAGGATTTCAACTACTCTGAGTTTGTTCATTTTAAGGCAGAATTAATGTTTGGTCATTAAAAAAGTCAGAACACTGAAGTTAGTATAAAGTTATTGTTTCTTTTCCCCCTAAGCTTGTATTTGTATACATTCCTATATAGTGCAGTATGTGATACCTACTTCATTTAAATTTTCCTTGCTATTAGGCTAAAGTCAAATGTATTTTCTTATTTTCAACATATTAACCCCCATCCCAAGTTCTGTGTGTTTAAAGACAAAACTGCACTTTATTTACTTGATCCACTAGTTTATCAAATTAATATATAATAATTATTAACATTTTAACTTAAAAGTTAAAAATAAAAGAAGTTGTTCAAAATGTATTCAGTACCAAGAGCATGTTGGAGCACTGTCAAGAGAAATCTAATTGGAGATTTATATATGAGAGAATAAGGCTGAGTCAGTTACCTTCCTCGGCTCCCAACACTGGAGGCACTAGGTGAACGTATTGGTGGGTGTACACTAGTCATGGTAACAGGTCCTGAAGAAGAGGAAACCATTCACATTCATAAAATAAATTAATAATTATGTATTAAATTCCTATTGAATGTGCTCACTTAATACTACATTGAAACCAGAATACAATGAAATAATAAAAAACAGTAAGCAATTGTTGGACTCACAGCAAAGTCTAACTTCCTTAGACTAGTAGGGGTCTCAACCTATTGTTGGCATTTTAGGCCAGATAATTCTTTGTTCGGGGGGGGGGGGGGCATCTGTGCACTGTAGGATGTTCAGCAGTATCCCTCCATATTTCCCACCCAGGATGTGACAACCGAAAATGTTTCCAGACACTGTCTAATGTCCCAAGTCAGAATAACCATGGTAAAATGTCAGTGATGACACCAGCATCAGTGAAAGCTACAGAAGACAATAAAAAGTGGTAGGCGCTGATATAAAAGCAGTCCAAGAAAGAAAGCCACACAGAGACCAATTAATGGAGATACTGAAACAAAATATTCTACCGGGCAATGCACTTAAGATACTTTGTCCAATGCCTAGCACAGAGTCAGCAATGGATAAATGTTAGCTTTAGTAATATTGTAAAAATGGCTTACAGAAATGTTTTGTCAACTTACACTCCCTGCCAGCTATGTACCAGAGTATTCTCTTCTCACATTCTTATCAATGAGTATTTTCACTATTTAAGTCTTTGCTACTTCAACAGTTAGAAATTATGTCGTTTTGATATTTTAATGACCACTAGTGAGACTCAATCCCCCAAATTACTGGCTATTTGTATTTCCTCTTCAGGGAATTATCTACTCATGTCCTTTGGCAATACTGAGTACTTGCCTTATTTATTTGTACAAACTTGTTTTATAATTAAACCGTTTCTCTGCCATATTTTGTCAACAGTGTTCTTCCAGTTTGTTTATGTTTTAAATAAGCATCTCCTTTTAAATTGTGTAACTGCCTTATTACGGTTGTGTGACTGGTGAATGACTCGAGAAATTCTCTTCCTTCCTTATTTTGTTCTAGGGTACCTATTTTGCCAAGGTCTCTGGGAATAGGTATAGAGTGCTTTATTTAAAGGAAACGAGTAGGCATGTTAAAATTGTTTAAGCATTAATCAAATACCAAACAAAACCACCAAGAAGTGACTGACACTGCTACATTTTGACCTAGGCAACTTACACCCAAAAAGAGACCACAACACAGGCAAACTTGTCAAAAAGAGAATGTATAATAATACTAATTTCCTCTTGGGAATGCTCTAATGCCTGTAAGTTTTATTGAAATTGAAAAGGTAGAGGTTTAACCTTTGCTTCCACTTTGAATGTATACTAATTTTAAATAGTGCCAAAAACTCAGACTCATTTTAATCATCCAACAAAAACGGGTGCGGGGGTCATTACAAGGAGAGTAAAAAATGGGACAACACTCACAAAATCAAAAGAAGCCCACTTTACCTGCAAGGCCTGGAGATGGCACTGATGAATTTGGTGACTGGACGGTTCTGTTTGAGGGTGGTCTTGGCTGGCCATGATCTATACTAGTATCTTTCCTCACAATATTGTCCAGCATAATAGTACTTGAACAGTCAATCTTATAAGAAAAGAAATTTATTTCACGGCATCCTGACTTTGCAAGTTAAAAGCTACTTTAAATTTAATAGAAAACTTTAAATAGTTTAATTACTATCAAATAATAAAATCTGTAATATCCTATTTGAGAAGTTCTGATGCATATTTTCCCCATAAACAATCTTAAAAAAAGCTTTCATTCTTAACGTTCCATCTTAGTAAATATGCTGAGGACATACTATTTCAAAGTTATCCGCAAGGATAAGAGTATCATGTGTCATTGATACCCGTAAAAACTGAAACCAAAAAATACTTATTTAAAAATAACAACTGGTAGTCGATAAAAAAAAAAGGTGATGAGAAAAATAGCACAGTTTTACATGTTAGCAAACCTCTTTAGTGTCTGGCTTACTAACAGCCAACTAGATTCTTATATCTGCTTCTGCACACAATCTGTTGTGCTGTGTGGTTTTGGTTGAAGAATATGAAGAAAATATGGCTTTACAAAGGGAGGATCTTGTGGAGCCCCTGACCCCCATTGTCTTTGGCTCACATTGAGAACTGGTGCTCTGGTATGACTACATAGATCAAGCAGGCCCACACATAACACATTTCTAGAACACTAACCTCATTTAAGTACATTACTACTATTTGGTAGGAAGACTGGATCCTCTCTAGATTCTTGCTTTAATATAACAGGTATAAAGGAAACACTTCTTTCTTAATTGACTTCTTGGTTAAAATACTGATAAATTTCTACTGAATAAGACTTTAATTCTCTAGATGCAAATACTTATCATGCTTAAATAGACCATTTATTTCTCCCAAATATCTTTGTGATTAAAGTTCAAGTTCAGTTCTCTAACATAGTTCAAGCCATTCTCAATGAGGATTCTACAAGGGGCTTAAGTCTTACGGTCCTAGGGCACAGACTGTGTATGATGAATTTAGTTTTCAACTTTCCATCTAGAATGGTGCTAGTTATGAACCATCTTTCAGAGGACTGAGAAAATGGTCACTCAAATCAGCTTCTTTATTCTATAGTTCAGATAAAGAATTTCAGTCGAGCAAGCCTGGGAGACAGAGGGTCACCTGTACCTAAGGACTGCAGAGGAAAGAGCAGAAGGACAATTCTACTTTCTGTGGGTCCTCTTTAGGGTAGGTAGGTGGTAAGCACACAGGGTCATTTATGTTTAGTATTTCTTGGGCAATACCTTGGCCAATACTTTTCAGAGTGTATTACTGGAATGTGATGGATCTATTGGATCTTAATGTAAGAAAAGTTATTTACATTGCAAGGTAATCCTAAAAGCTAAAATAAAATTATAGGAATGAGACAAAAGAAGCTTTCCTATGTACCACATAGGAAGTATGAAAGTATGAAAAATACATGTACTTTACCCATTTAAAGTATACATCATTATTTTAAAAATTAAGAAACTCTGGTAAGATTAACATTGAGGTATTAGTTGATCTCAATAACTTGAAAAACCAACTAAATGAAAATTAAAAATTATTTTACAATCTGACAAGATATTTCTTTTAAGTTTTTAATGTTTGTGTCACAATTTTCTAACCTTACAGGGTTAAGATAAGGTAAAATAAATATCAACTTATACTTGGAGATCTGACTATAGAATGTTGCATTTTCTGCCTTTGGAGATTTTTAAGAAAGTCATATTGACAAAAATAGCAAGTACATGTATTTAATTTAAATACAAAATAAATCAGAGGTAATTCTGCACTGGCCAGTATGATCTGGGAGGAAATGTTTTCATTAAAAAAAAAAAAAAAGTTTTCATTTCCATTGTTAAACTTGTCTCCACCTCTTCTGGTGTCTTCAATTCTAGCCTCCTCTGCCAACCTTACTCTAAAATAGCACATTCCAGCAATTCAATGTGCCAGTACCTCTTCCCAGATCCTTACTTCCCTGCTTTCCCTAGTCCATCACTATAATCATTCAATCACAGACATCTTTAATTGCAGTGCCACGGAATCTATAGTATGTTTAAATGCTTAGCATCTTTTTATTTTTCCTGCTGTTGTATTTCTAAAGAATAAAAATAATTTCTAAAACCAAACACACAACCTATAATCTGACTAACTCAAGGCTTTTTACTAGATCTAAGTTCACTTAAAAATTCTCCAAAGATTCTTGGTATAAATTTTGTGTATACTTACATCTGGAAGAGAAGGAAGATTATAAGAACCTCCCACTGGTGAGCTCAAATCAATCATGGGTGAACCGAAAGCCTTTGCATCATATCCTGCTGCACTAGTAATGGTAGGACTAGAAGGAGTAGAGGATGTGCTGTTGGCAGCTGATGCGGCAGCCTGCCCACTGCTGATCTGCCACTACAAGAGGAGAAAGGTTGTCTATCAGCAGGCCAAAACATAAAATGTCCAACTAATCCCTGTTCCTCTGTTACAAAACAAAGTAGAAGGCACATTCTGCTATTTGAATTCAACTATAATTTGAATTGAAAGGCAGGGGGAGGGGGAGGAGATGGACAGATATATGTAATTTTCATTAATCCTGTCCAAAAATTAAAAAAATAAAAAGCACTGTTTTTTTTAACCAGAAAACCATAATACCCCATCTCGGAAAGCTTATATATATTGGAAAAGAAATATATACATAGACAGGAACTTTGAAGTAAAGATGGAGGGCTAAACACATACATTTTTTTCTGTCTCTACCTGAAACATCTGAAACTAAAGTAACAGTTTTAGGGAATTTTTTTAAAAGGCTTTTGACTCAAAGAATATAGGAAAGAAGACAGAAATCCCATTTTGGAAGCTGTAAAGAAGATGGACAAACAGCAAACCACTTAGTCAATTTGCTAAAGCTGAAACCTAAGCTGGCAGTGGGGAAAACAGAGAAGCAAGTCAACATATACTGCAGAACCCTTACGGGCTTGGAAATTAGAAGCATGAGAGGTGAATCTGGGGCTGAAAACAGGACAATCTGCTGAGAGTCTGTTTAAGAAGCACTGAAGCCCACGTTCCTTTCCTTCTTTACCTGTAGTTACCCCCAAGATAAGGTGGACTTCCTCCATCACCACAGATGAAGGCTGGAAGTTTATTGTCTAAAACAGGTAGGTAAAACAGTGTCATTTAACTAAAAGGCAGCGGGTTCAGCAGAAGGCAGAAAAGTACTGCACTGAAAACAAAGATTAAGAAACCATACTCACACTGAATGCTGAGCTTCCCTCACACTCTGCCACTGGCCCCCTACCATTCTTCTTACCCGTGTGGCTTCAAGGAGCAGCCAGGCCCTGCATTTTAGGCGGAGGACAGGAAGATCCTCTGGGAACTGGGCCAGCCTAAGACTTAAAGATGGCAACACTCGGAATTCTCCCAATAAATCTGCCTCATAGCCTTAAATCTAGCATGAAATCTCAATCATCAAATGTTAGCTCTAAATCAAGTCTTTTAGGATTTTTTTTAACCCACTTCTTACATATGAACAGATAATCAAATCTCAACAAACACTGGAGGAAACTCTTTGTTATTTATGTTAAATCTCAGTTAAAGCTGAGACAAATACATTAACTCAGAATACGAGGAATGAGAAGTATAGAGATGAACCATGATGCTCTCTAAAAATGACTTCAAAACCTATCAAAAAATAAACACACCTGATTGGTAGACGGATGAATAGATAGGTATATGGCATAATAAATGAGAACAGATAGAACAATATGTCTCCTATACAACTCTTTCAACTTGTCGTGTTTGAAAATTTTCATAATAAAACATAAAAGGAAAGCAACTGAGAGGTATCTCAAGACTATGCAAGGGAAAAAAAATCTCCAAACACAAGGTTTATACATAGAATACACTATAAAAAAGACTGATAGTGTCAGAAGCATTCCAATTTTGAAAAATCTAATTTATATTCTCTACTGAAAATACTGTGTAAAGAAACCTATGAATGTCCTCTTCACCACCTACCCATCATATATATCCATCTATCCATCCATCCATCCATCATCCATCTTTTTCTTTTTCTCTGGACCCTAACCCTCCTTCCCTCCCACAGAATAATCACAGTTATAGATAATGTTTATTTTTCCAGGTTTTTATATATCATGTATATATACATATCATACATAATGTCATATACATAGGATGTAAATATATATCATACATGTCATACATATGATAAAACAGATATACAACCAGAAAAATGAGGTAATACCCCACAAAAATTCTAGAACATGGTTTTTCCCACATAACATAATCACATATAGATTACTGCATTTTTTCAATAGGTTAAAGTATTCTCACTGTGCAAGTATGCTACAGTTTATTAAATTAACCAACTGAAAACTAATTCCCCACTATATTTTCCTAGTTTGTTCACTTATTCATTTATGTTTTACATTTTGACCAGGAAACATTTTAAAAAACATTCTTAGAGTATGTGTCTACCCATTAAAAATAATAAATGGGGAAGAGGGAAAGTACACATTTGTGTACACAGAATGTGCCAGATGTTTCTGTATATGTTAGCACTCACTTTCAGCACAACTCTGCAAGGTACTCAATGTATAGTTGGGGCAAATGACATTTAAAAGATTAAACTTGCACAAGGTCACAAAATTATTAGGAAAGTTTAAGGCTAAACTGTAGCTTGGGCCTTTTGCACCTCCCTTTACTGATGAAATAGAGAGAAGCATGACTTTTAAATAAAAGTATTTTTGTTAAATATTATTTAAGAATATTTGGTGGTATTACAACAAAGCCTAATTAATTATAAACACACACACACACACACGCATGCACGAACATAATTTTCAGATCATTTGATTAAACAAATGTCACAGAATTATGAAAATATCATATTCCTTAATTTAGTCTTGGCAAAAAAACCTGAAAACTGAGATCAGTCTATAAGTGTTAAGCTGGAAAGACTGCTGACACAAGTTCTTGGAGAAGACAAAGAGAACTTTTACTTGTTAAAAAGTAATGTCTTATCTAAAAAATAATTTTACCCAAAGACATTAAGAATATAAATATTAAGGGGTGCCTGGGTGGCTCAGTGGGTTAAAGCCTCTGCCTTCAGCTCAGGTCATGATCTCAGGGTCCTGGGATCGAGCCCCACATCGGGCTCTCTGCTCAGCAGGGAGCCTGCTTCCTCCTCTCTGCCTGCCTCTCTGCCTGCTTGTGATCTCTGTCTGTCAAAAAAATAAATAAAAAACTAAGAAAAAAAAATAAAAGGACTGATTAAAAAAAAGAATATAAATACTAAACTTCACTGAACTTAATATATAACTGTAAATATTAAGCTTAATCAGATATATATGTACCTCATATTAAAACTTTCAGTTTTTAAGAAGTCTCCTTATAACAATTTAAAGATTCATTTATGTTCTCTTTTGCAGAAATATAACCTGTATTTGTTAGAATACTTCTCTCTTAATGAACTCAGCTAAAAGCTACACCTATCAGTATTGACAAAAGTCACACTATGACTCATTGATTATTCTGGGACTTCACTCCAATATCAATATAAGTGGCTTGATTTTTCTTGTTAATTACAAATCAAGACCTTTTCTCTTAGCTTTGTCTCTATTAGTCTGTGTATAGTAAACTTGGTAACTCACATTTATTAAAAAAGGGGTGGGGGTTGGGGGTGCCTGGGTGGCACAGTCAGTTAAGTATCCAACCCCTTGCTTTCAGCTCAGGTCATGATCTCAGGGTCCTGGGATTGAGCCCTACATCAGGCTCCACACTCATCAGGGAGGCTGCCTGAGAATTATTTCTCCCCTCCCCACCACTCATGTGCTTTCTCTCTCTCAAATCAATCAATCTCGGAAAAAAAAAAAAGCTTGCTCTTGCTCTTCATTGCTTTATCTATAAATTTAATGTGATCTGAAAATAGAGAAACAGAACAAGAAGCTGAAGAAAGCAAATATGTATACCTGTTTTATAGCTTGTTGAGCCAAAAAAGCCATCTGTAGTGGGTTGGGCTTTATTGCTTGTCGTGGTATGTTCTGGTTTGGTGGATATCTCAGCTGTTGAGGATGTGGAGGAAGAACTGGTCCATTGGGTTTGGGGCTGTGATTCTGAAAATTTATCAAACGTGGAGGGGGTTGCTGGAAAAAAGAAATTAAACCAATTTAGTGACAATCATCCCTTGAAAGACAAATTATAGAGAGCTCTAATTTTCACAGAAAGACAGCACCTCTGTCACAGATGAGTAACTTATTAACACATAACACGGGTATGGGGGAAGGAGGCAGCCTTCTAGAATGTGTATAACTACGTGAAAAGTTTTATTAGGAAAGAGCCTTGGGGGAAGGGTTTCCAACTTTAAGCAGGGTTACAAGAGGACTGGACATAGGCCATGTTAGGAAGTAGGGAAAATTTGTGTTTGGTATCCTTCGAAGTCTCTGGTGATTACAATTTGCAAAGAACTGCCCTCTTCAGATCTCCTAAAGTAATGTGATGGTAGAATAGTAATTGCTAGCATTTACTGAGCAGCTGTTACATCCCAGGTACTGCTTTAAGGGCTTTACGTGAGTTAATTCATTTAATCTTCCCAACAATACTATGAGGTAGGAATTCTCTTCATTTTTGAGAAAAGGAAACCGAGGTATAGAGAAGTTAAATAATCTGCCCCAGATTAATGAAGATAATTAAAGATGAAGCTGGAACTTGAACTCAGCCACTCTGGCTCCAAGGTCTGCACTCCTAACCAATAAATCATGAATTATGAAAACAGTTGTTATTAATAACATTTAAAAATTAATGAGTTTTATATTTCACTGAGGTCACACCATATGTCAGGCATTATGATTAGCATTTTACATGTGTTACCTCATTATTACCTTCCCCTCATTTTACAAATGAGGACACTAAACATTAGTAAGCTTAGAGAACAGCTAGTGAGAGGCAGCACTAGAGCTCTCATCCAAATCTACTCCGCTATGTCATTACCAAAACACCTGCTGGTGTGTAGCTACTAATTAGAGCTGAGAGGATGAATTTCCCTAAAGGAAAATAGATTTCAAATGGATACCCTTCAAGGACAACAATGGTGGGTTATACGACAGGGCAAGGGCTAGGAAGGCAAGCCTACTTTGTGCATAAATGCTAGCCCTGGAAACTGAGACCAGTGTTCTAGAAAAAGGTAACCTTATATGCCAGTCACAGTCTCATGGTGAACCAATTCTATGGTTGGCAATTTGTTGTAAAGCAAAGTACTTATTTTTAGCTCTCTCAACTGTATGTGATTAGAACTTCTCAGAAAGGGAAGTATTAACCTCCATATTCACAAGGGGACAAACATGTGAAATGTGCAGGGCTGAAGTAACAGCATCTTAACTTTTGGTCCTCCGAAGGAAGATAGCTATAAAAGGTAGCTCTATTTTTACTTTTCCTTTCTTATTTGTGGAATTTATTCTCTTTTCCTGGGTAAATACTTCTTTCCCCCCACTCTTACAAATTAGTTGGCACTGGATAACAACTCTCAAGAGTGGCCAGCAATTACGGACTCAAAAATAGATTTTAGGGGCACCTGGGTGGCTCAGTGGTTTAAGGCCTCTGCCTTCGGCTCCGGTCATGATCCCAGGGTCCTGGGATCGAGCCCCGCATCTGGCTCTCTGCTCGGCGGGGAGCCTGCTTCCCCCTCTCTCTGTCTCTGCCTGCCTCTCTGCCTACTTGTGATCTCTCTCTGTCAAATGAACAAATAAAATATATATATAAAAAAATAGATTTCAGATACTGTTTCAATACAAGAGAAATTCTGTGGGTGAAGAAAAGTATTACAGAAAATGCCATAACGGTACAGATGCATAAGCCTGAAGCTATAGCAATTCTCTTTGATTTTTAAAGTTTTGTGGCATGACGGGTTTTGTAGCAGAGAAACATAACAGAAAACAATTGGGGAATTACAGTGGAAATAGTGAAAAAGTTCTAAATTTATCTAAGAGATAACTTTTTAAAAAGTGGGAAATCATTCAAAATGGTCCTTAAGAGACAATGAAGGAACTTCCATTAGTCCTTTGCTACCTCACTCTCACAGCCCCACTCAGATTTACACATTGATACAGTCAAGAACGACACCTGACGCTAGAGTAACGTAGTCTGAGCAATCGGTGTCAGAATGGATGTCAACCCTGCCATCAAGGAGCTAACGGTTGGTAAGACGTTGGGTGTTCTTCCCTCTTTTAACTGTTATAGTTGATTTTGTTAGACAGGGGAGGCAACTTTGAAGAATAAGACTAGGAACTAGTTATGCACATAAGAGAAAAACCAAAACCAGTGCTACTTTAATTAAATGGAATCAACTAGTTTGCAAGGAAGATACAGAAAGAAAAAAGAGAAATAACTGAGCACTTAAGCAAACTGACATATAAACACCATTATCCTCACCCTCACTCTAAGTACCTTTATGATTACAGGTTTTGATTGTATTCTAGGTCAGTAGTTCCCAACTGTGCATAATAACCATGAAGGATAGCAGATGTCCTTCTAACATCCATTCACTGTTCAGAAAAATTAATGTATACCACGAGCAAAAGTATCTCCACAGCAGTAAATCTGACTCAGGAGTGAGAAGCATTGCTGTGAAGTGTGTATAAAATAACAGGTGACAGTGCTTTTTAACAAGGTGTGATCTGTCCACTGAAATAGACTGCATATTGCTGAATAAACAGATGTACTGTCTACCAGGTTTGTAACACTTAGTTCTGTCCTACCTCTGCACCATACAACTCTTTTTTTTTTTTTTTTAAAGATTTTATTTATTTATTTGACAGAGATCACAAGTAGGCAGAGAGGCAGGCAGAGAGAGAGGAGGAAGCAGGCTCTCTGCCGAGCAGAGAGCCCGACGCGGGGCTCGATCCCAGGACCCTGGGATCATGACCTGAGCTGAAGGCAGAGGCTTAATTAACCCACTGAGCCACCCGGGCACCCCCACCATACAACTCTTTAATCATGCAGATTGCATGGCTAATATTCAAAGGGATAAGAAATAAGGAACTCTCATGCAAGCAATTTTTAGAAGTAGTCCTTTACACTTAACTGTGTCCTATGGACAGATGTAGAATGAGATTTGAACATACCCACAAAGCCAGAGGCACACACAACCTCCTTATAGATAGACACCTTCCCACACTTATATGTAAACAAACTGGTAGAAAACTAAGTATATAGCTGGGCAGAGCACTGTAAAAGCTTATGGAGGACAAACTGATGAGTGAAAAATGTATGAGTATTTGGCAGAGAACACATAAAAATATGAGAGATGAGTGTGAAAGAAGATTCAGGAGTCATTGAGGGTAGTAGAAAAACAATACTGTGTGAGGGAACAACCAAAAGATGTTAAAATTACTTTATTTCTAAGAGGAAAAACTGGGTTTCAGAATAGAGATCGTGTATTATATAGATTATATAGCAGTAAATCCTACAGAGGAAAAAAAAATAAGATCAAAAGCAAATTTCTGAGATAAGTAGGCCAAAGGCTCAGACATCATTTTCTTTGTGACTCCTTGTAAATAACAATGACAGAGACCAAGTCACACAGTATCTACTAAATGCCTCAGTTCCTTTCCTTATTTCTTAGTGAAAAGGCAATTAACACAAATAATGAATTTATTTTTTTTCATGTTAATAAACTTAAATCAAAATCACTTTTCAATCTCCCAGACACTTAACATAAATAGTAATCATGAAAATGCTTAGCACTAGGGACTCAACTCTCTCTTCTCTTCAGATTTATCCTTACAAATATTTTGGTACCTTTTAAGGTCTACCTGCACTGTATCAGTCTACAGAGGTAATGACAAAATTATTCAATTTTCTTAAAATTTCAACTCTGTCAGTTGTGCTCCTGGTATCTAAAGTGGACAAGTCTTTTCCCATGGAACACCCACCAAAGACTTCTTAAATTCTTTAATTACTTCCTGTGAAAACATGAGTTAAAACAAAGTTCTAGAGGAATAATCTACTGGGTATATTAATATTCCCCTGGATTTGACGTGCCTTCTTAATCAAATTACTAGAAAGCCATAAGCCTGAAATAAATTGCTTTAGGTCTTCACAGAAGCAACTTAACAAAATCAGGATCTACACATGTCCATAACTTTATTCAGGGTAAGTAAGAGCCCTATGAAGACAAATTCTCTATTTTGTAAAATTGCTACAGAAAATATTATTATGCCATTCTTAATTACTTTTTCATAAAGAACCACATTATACATTCCTTTTAGCACTAGAAAAATACTAATTAAAAGTTTCTTTCCTGGTTAACTGGCATGTTTCCTTTTTACCAAATAATATAGATATTATATCTGTTTATTGTTTTCTTTGGTTGTGAAAAAATTCTCATCTAAGTCTTATTCTCAAGCAAAAGAATTCTTAACCTAGTTCTCCACACTTTTGATTCTTATTAAGCCTTGTTCCATTTCATTCATTTGTGCCAATCCATTTAAAGTATACTACTACAAATCCTTCTTATAAATAGAAGAGTACAAATTAATAAATAAATGTAACTGTAATTAACAATTTGTATGAATAGGCATACAGACTTTACATTCCTGAGTAAACTTTTAAGCTCACCCAGATCTCACTTGAGCGGGATGGTAAAACTCTTTAACAGAGCATATAAACTTATCTTCAAAAATAGATTAAAAGTAAATGGAATAGTTCATATCTAATAAAAATAAGAATGGTTCATGGAATACCTGCTCAGAGTCTGAAGAAGGGAGATTTCTAGTAAACCACTCCCCAACCTTTTTCTCTTTCATTTTATCCTAATTTCTAAGACGTGCTGCAGTTTTCCTAAACACTGCATCCCCACAAAGACCAGATAACTAAGTAGAAATCATTCTGAAGCACTAATGCGGGAATGATGAGTTACAGATACACAACTTTACCATCTGCCATAGGCATGCGTTGTTTAGGAATGCAATCATTTATCCTCGGTTATAACTGAAGACAACAAAGAGTAGATGAAAATAGTTGTACCAGCTAAATAAACCATTAATTCCTTTTTGAGAAAGACTAAAAACTAGGAGTAAAATCAAGGATACTTTGATAAATTTTAATAAATTCATATATTTATATCATAGATGATAGATGTCTTGGTTATTTTAAAAGATGCTGAATACAACTGTACTATAATTATCTAAGTTAGGACAGGCCTGCTTCCAAATTTACCTGATGAGAGATGGAAGGTTGCTGGATGGGCCCCTGCATTCTAGGGTTTGGTAAACCCACAGGTGCTGGCCTCCGTTGCACCTGTTGCCTCTGAGCCATTACCTGTTGCTGCATATGCTGGAGTCGTAATTGAGCTAGGCTGATCTGTGTTGGAAACTTGGATAACTGGTTTGAAGATAAACCACCTGGTGGCTGTGAATTCTGTTCCACAACAGGATTCTGCTTAGGCATTTGTGGCTGACTCTCTTTATCTTCAATTACTAAAGAACCTAATCAAAGAGAAAAAGTTAAGTTGTAAAGTTTTTCTGATAGTGAAATAATTTTTGCTGAACTTCAAATTGCCAAGAAAGTTTTTGGTCTCAGAAACACTTTAGACTCTTAAAAATAGAAGGCCCCAAAGAGCTTTTGTTTATGTAAGTTCAATCAAATTTTACCATATTAGAAACCATTAAAAGCATTTTTTACTTATCAATTCATTTAAAAATAACAAACCCGTAATATTTTTATGAAAAATAATTTTTCAAAAAAATTAGCGGAGTGTCATTGTCTTAGTATTTTTTAAAATCTCTCTACATGTTTCGCCTAAAAGTCGAACTCTTCTGTTTTTGCATTATCCGTCATTATATATTTTGGGTTGAAATATCTGAAGAAAATCAGCCACAGACAGACATGGAGTTGGAAAAGGGAGTCCTTGTGGTCTCCTAAAACAGCCTCATACTGTATCTTGAGAACTGCTGTTGTTTATCAAAACAAAACAAGCAAACCTGACACTGGTTCTAAAATTCCCACAATATATTTCTGATTCTCTAGTATGAGCAATTCGTAATCTTTCAAGTTCCTTTTATCTTCACAGTGCACACTACATCAGTCCTCTGAGAGACAATACTCTGGCTTACAGTTACATTTTTAGAATTTAAAGGTGCCTTTAGGTGGGTCCGATTAAAGCACAAGGCCAAAGCTAGTTCTTCAACAGTACAGAATCAAATTTTTCTGATTTACTACGCATAAACACCCTAAATAATGTGGTTATCATTCATTAAATACTCACTGTATGCAGGCAATATGATAGTAAGTCTATACATATCCTTGTTTAAGTCCTTTCTTTAGACAAGGGATCTAAGGATTCCTTAGAGATATTCTTAGAGCCACCCAGGCGTCCCATTCTTAGATATTCTCTAAGAGAGATTCAACAACTTACCCAAATTCACCAAGACATTAACTGAACATTCATCTAGATCAATTATTTTTCCCTTGTACTCTTCTATTTCTCAGAAGCCATGGATAAACAAGTTTAGGAAACTTGTCTCCTTGTTAGAATATTTAAGATGCAAACCTCATTGTAAATGACAATTTATACAGCTGTAAATGATAGCTCTGAGAAGTCTTACAGTAAACGATACTGTTTAATTTTTTATAGGATTTTCACAAACTTTACAAATAGGAATGCTGTTTTTATTTTGCTTTTGCTGATACAGATTCGTCTAAAATTATATCCACTTATGTGTGTATAGTTACACACATACTGTTAATTTTACCTACGTCTACATCATGTGGTTTGTAGTGTAAGCAATATGCTTTAAGTACATATATTTCTGTATATGACTATTTATGTGGATAGGTTCTCTGTAGAGCTAAAGGTGTGGTGGTTTGGTGGGGTAGGGTAACAGATAATTACTTATAAACACACTTTGTATTAAGATGCTTCTTTTTAGTAATATAGGTGAGATCGTGTGTGATTCCAGTTGCCTGTTACCCACCAATAAATATACTGCTGCATGCACTTTGAAACTAAGCCTCAGGGGTCATCTTATCACCATCCTTTTTGTTCTTCTGCTGTATGGATGAGATCTGTGTAAGCTTATTGATTCCTTTCTTGGTATATTATGACAGCACTGTCTCTCTTTCTAGCCACTTCTTCCTTTCCTACCCAGAATCTAGCCTAGGGAATGGAAGGGTAACCATCTTTGATGTCTTCGAGACATAGTCAATGAGACCAAAAACTAACATCAAAGCAAATACATTGGTGGTTGAATGAAGAATGTATAGGGAATTCTTAAATTTCTACTTCTATAGATACCCTGTGAGAAATTAAGAAGCAAAGAAGTAAAGACTTTTTCTACTAGCAAATAATATAGGGAAGTTAAAGTAATAACTTCCTGCTGAACTGCCTGCGAAGGTATGTGAACTGACCAAAAATGATAGTCTCCCTTTGTGATTATTCAGTGGGCTCTAGTACTTAAAACTGGGGCACTTTTCTGTGTGCTTGTTACACTCTAATTAGGAAGTTTAAAAATATATAGTTATTACATAAAAGAATAAAAAAATGAGAAGTCTTCCCTAGCAAGATCAACCAAATGAACCTTTAGGCACTCCATAACTGGGTATTCAGAGTAAGTTAAGCCAATAGGAGACATATTATTTCATCAGAAAACATTCCAAATATAAAAAGAACTTCTAAATCCCGAAGTCTACTCTGTGTGTCAATATAAAGGAAGTTCATATCATTTGTTTACATGTGTATTTGTATGCATGCATGTGTCACATTCACATAACATTAATAAAATACTGGCAAAATTCCACGTCTTCAAAACAAGATAATAAAAACACTCTGGGGGTGGAAGGGCATACATTTTCAGTAACATATCATAATCGTTAAGAATTCCACAAACAAATGGCACTTTGAGAAAATGAACACAAGGGCATACCTAAATTGATAATATTTTGGGCCCAGAAACTAGGATCACAGTGAAACTGGATGGTATTGTTGGTCACTGGGGAAGCATCACACCTTGCTCGAAGAAGGTGCCGTAACCGGTATGTAATCTAGAAGAAAGGAGAGACAACTAAACATCGGCATCTTTAATCAGGCAAATAATTTATTAAGTTCCCAGTAAATACACAAAAAAAATGATCTCTGGTATGTATGCTAACACAAAATAAGTACTCCTATCTAAGTTATAAATGTGGATAAGCAGGTTTTTTTTAACATGTTAAAAGTTTTGAGATATAATTCAATTAGCTATACTACTGAATACAAAACTGAAAAGTATCTTAAAGTGATAGGTTAAAGTCAGCTTTTTTAACTCCTAAAACCTCAGAGAAGCACCAATTAAGTATCTGTAAAATAAATTTTAACACATTCTGCTTTTATTTATTTTACTTATTACTCTTTTAAAGAAGGATTTGACATTCATATTACGAGGCTAATGACTTATGGGAAGTACAAATTAATCTCAGCTAGGGATTGTTCTCCTTGCTTCTATGTTTGGGATCTCGTGTCATCACACCATATCACCCACCTCCTTCCACACTGTAGTTCTCAGTGAATACTTGGTCATTTTCCCTCAGTCCTTGAAGAATTTAGTTCCTGGCTCATTATCACCATCTCTAACATTACTCTTGGTGATTTTAATATCCAACAGCTGATCCTTCTTTCCAGCTTCCTCTAGTCCCAGGTACCAATAATCCTATAAACCTTAAGGATCCTATCAGTGTTTGCCCTTATAATGTTCCCCTGTCCTTTGAGCTTACCTCACCATTAACCTTACCCAGCTGAAAGCCCAGGGTCAATCACCATAATCACCTTGCATATACCCTTATATCTCTTTCTCTCACATGTTCTAGCACATGTACTTCTTTCCCTCTCAACTTTCCCCCAAACAAAACAAAACCACCCTGGTTTTATATCCAACTTTTGCCCAGATATAAATGGACTAATAAACACATGGCAATTTACTTCTGGTAGGCCCCTAAATTTGACTGGCTATCCTGACATTTTTCTGGTACTTTACTTCCCTACCCTCCTAAATAACTATTCAAATTTTCTTCTCAAATCTCTAGCACCTCCTTCCTTTTCCATTCTCAATCTCAGCTGATGATTTTGCTCATAATTTTACTGAGAAAGCAAGGAACAATTAGGGACCTTCTACAAATTCTCACCACTTGTCAGTATTAGTGTTCCCTCCTATTACAACGGATTAAATGGCCATGTTTCCCTTTTTTTTTTTTAAAGAGTTTATTTGAGAGAGACAGAGAATAAGCAAGAGAGCGTACATTCGGAGCTGGAGGGAGGAATGGGGTGGTGGGTGTAGAGAATATCAAGCAAACTCCCCCATGGAGCCTGGAGACTGATGTGGGGTTTGATCCTAGGACCCTGAGATCATGACCTGAGCTGAAACAAAGAGCCATAAGCTTAAAAGACTGAGCCACCCAGGTGCCCCTAAATGGCCACGCTTCTAAAGCCAGTCCTTCCATTTGTGCAACAGTACCCAACCCTTCTTGTCTACTCACAGACACTGCTCAACAATTTTCTTCCCTCTCCTGTATCACCTAGGCTTCCATTTTACTGGATTACTCTTATCAACATATAAACTTGTTTTAACTTTTCCCAGCTGAAAACAAAACTCTTGGCTCCTTTTCTCCTAACACCCACTGCTCCATTTTCCTGCTCTTCTTTTTACAGCAAACTCTTTAAAAGACTCATCTATTTTTACTGCTCCCTGTTCCCCTCCTCCCATTCTTTTCTGAAACCGTTTGTTTCACTTGGCTTTCAGCATACTATACTCTCATGGTTTTGCCTTTATTTTATAGGCTGCTATTTTTCAGGGCCACTGAGAATAGGTTTGGGTTCCAATGCGCCATCCCAGTCTCCAGTGTTTGTTCTTCCAGTCTTGCAACTGCCCTCTACTCTCCTATACCCACATAGTTTTAGTGATCTCATATAGTCTCGTAGTTTAAATTACTCCTTAATTTGTAGCTCAAGTCTGGATCTCTCTTTTGAATTTGCATTTCCAACTGCTAAGTCAACATCTCCACCTGCTTGTCTGACAGGCACCCCAAATTTAATATGTCTAAAAGAGAACTTCTGATCTTTCTCTTTAAGTCTACTTGTCTTATAATCCTCTCCATCTCCATTATTGGCAGCACTACTTTTCCACCACTTTGTTAGTCCTTGGTTCCTTTCTTTTTCTCAAGCCCTACATTCAATCTGTCAGCAAATCCTACTGCTTCTATCCTTAAAAGACATGGATAAACCTACCAGTTTTCCTATCAACTCTATTAATTCTCCTCCTACTACCTTGGAAAAACCACCTTATTGGCAAGATTCTAACTGGTCTCCCTTATTTCTTCTTTGCTCTCAATAGCCACAGTGATTGTTAAAATATAAATCATATTCTGTTCTTCTTCTCAAGTCCCTCTCATGGTTCCCCATCTTACTCAAATTAAAAACCAAAGTCCTCATAATGAACTATGATGCTTGTGCTATTTGACTTCGCATTACTTCTCTTACTCATACCACTTTCTGCTCCTTCACCCTTCTGGCCCCCCCAGGCTTCCTTATATCCGTACCACAAAAACTTCCACCTCTTATCTTTGCACTTGCTGTGTTCTCTGCCAGAATTTACTTCCCTTGAGTATTTACTTCCAACAGGGCTTGCTTCCTCACTTCTCTCAGTATCTGCTCAAATATCACCCTTTTTAGATAGATTTATGTATCTAAAACTACAATCCCTACCCCAATGTTCCCAGACTCC
Source organism: Taxidea taxus jeffersonii (assembly GCA_003697995.1). Taxonomy (NCBI): domain Eukaryota; kingdom Metazoa; phylum Chordata; class Mammalia; order Carnivora; family Mustelidae; genus Taxidea; species Taxidea taxus. The sequence goes on from RCUC01126132.1 coordinate 37,094, forward strand.
CTTCCTTAATTTACTTTTCTCTAGAGCACTTAACACCATGTAACAGTATACATATTTTACTTATTTCTGTGCTCTCTCCACTAAAACCCAACTCCTTGAGGGCAAAAATTATATTGTTTTGTTTTCCCAGTGCTTAGAATGCTGCCTAATATATAGCAGGTATGCAATAAGTAAGCACTGAATAAATAAATTTGCTCCAGCTCCTAAATTATTTCCAACAGCTATAATAAGTTCTGAGTCAAAAACCATGAACTTATTTTGGGACTATGCGGAATACATGGCGCAGTGTGTAGCAAACAGCACCCAGCACAGTGTTCTTCTCCCTAAGTTTTTCTCCCTCTAATTTTTTACATCCTGCAACAGTTCTCACTGTAAGAATGCTAACCAAAGTAATTATTCCAAGAATTTTCCCTCATTAATACACCCATGTTTTATCATTTCCCAAAATTTGATCATTTTGAAATAATTTTACAATTGTAGAAAACTGAAAAGAACTCTTCACCCAGATCTCCCAACTGTTAATGTATTAGCAGATTGGTTCCAGTGCCCGCCCAACTGCTTCTGCACACATACACTATTATTACTTATCTTTTTCTGAACCTCTTGACAGCAAGTTGAAGACATGAGGTTCTGTCTACCCCAAGCACTCCAGTGAGTGTATCTTAAAACAAAGATCCTCTAACATAAGCGGCAAGTTGCAAATTCCAAAAGCAGGTTTGTCACAACACTACATTCCAATCCAAAGACCTCGTTCAAATGGCAAGTCCCGCAACAGGGTCACTTCCCAGAATGCTATCAAGGAACACAGGTTGTGTTTAGTTGCCACATCTCTCCAGTTCCTTCGTCTTTCCCTGTCATTTATGTCCTTGATGGCTTTGAAGAGTTTGGGGCTTATATTCTGCAAGATGACAACATAGGTCTGAGTGTAGTTCCTCCCGATCAGACTGAGTAAAGCATCTTTGTCAGGAATCCCACACAAAGATAATGGGCATTTCTTAGCGCATCAGATCAGAAAGCTCAGGATGTCAATCTGTCCCACAACTGTGGATACAAATCCTTATCACCTGGCAATTCTGTTGCTCAGTTTCTCCACCTTAAATTCATTGGATTTCCCCCTTTTTAACTGGTTAGTATTTTGCAAAGAGGTATTCTAGGATTACACTGAAATCCTTTTCCATCAATTCTCTATTTACTAGGTTAGTGTACTCTGATGACTCCTTAACTACCTACCTCTATGATAGTGACCAAATGTGCTGCTTATCTACTATTCTTTTTACATTTATTGATTTACATTGTGAAATAAACTTTTCCCTTCTTTATCATTTATGTGGAAAAAATGGTTAAAATCAGAAATGTGAGCACTTTCTTAAAAGAAAATCAGCTCTATTAAATTAAGGGAACTATGATGTAAACCCCTGGGACATGCCTTTCCCCTCTTCGGGTACTATGCTGTAAATCCCTTCTTTTGCTATTGAGAAGCTAAAAGACACAATTTAATTACAACTCAGTATCTAATTTGCTAATCAAGTTTTGCAAAGGTCTAAAAGTATTATCAATCTTGGGCAAACTCTACTCATTAAGTAATGATGTACTTTGCTGTCAAGATGTAAGAGCTCTCTGTCAAATTATTTTACTACCCATCTAAAATATAAACCTTGTCAAAACTCCTGATTCATGTTTTAGATAATTTTGAAAGGTCATAAAGCCTGGCTGGTGTAGAAGATAATGGTTCATTAAATATACTTTTTTTTTTTTAAAGATTTTATTTTTTTTCTGAGACAGAGAAAGAGAGTGCACAAGCAGGGAGATCAGCAAGCAGAGGGAGAAGGCGAAGCAAGCTCCCCACTGAACAAGAACCTGGGGATCAAGGAAGCCAAAGGAAGACATTTAACTGAATGAGCCACGCAGGTGCCCCAGTAGTTCCTGAAGTATACTTTGTTAATCCTTTCAGATGTATCTGAACTTAAATATACTCAGGTTTCACCCTGAAAACTTCAAAAAGCAAAAGATGAATAAACTTTTTTAAGACATAAAGATATGAAAACAGCTTTCAAGACAGTAATACTGTATACTGTCTCCTTTCTATTGAACTTGAACTTAAGGAAGAAATTTAGTATTTGAATTTCTAATCCTGTAAAAATTAACATGCAGTTTTGTTTATACTTAGAATTTCTGACATAAGATGTTTTATCTGCCATTTTTTCACCATCAATCTTTTGTTTCATTCCCATATATCAAGCAGTGAGTAACACAAAATTCCTACCTTTAAGTAGTATAAAGTCTAATGAGAGTCATAAAAACATGCAAATACAATAGTGGATAGAAGTCAGTAATAGTATGATGAACATATGCACAAATGATTTGCAAACACAGAGAACAGAAACTCAATCCAGTTTTGGTCATGAAAGGCTGCCAAGAAGAAAGGAAGACAAACCTAAACTTTAGCTGGCAGTCTCTAAAAGAGATGAACATTAGCTTCTCAGGAAAGAAGAGGCATTCTAAGAAAGGGTACCAGTACCCAGGCAAGAAGCATCATATACCGTGAGCCCCAAGGAATAGAAGCAAGGTGCTGCCGAGAGACCTTCAGGGAGACATAAAGGTCTTCAAAGAGTAATTAGATGGGAGCAGAGGAAAAAGAAGAGATTGTAAAATTCCTTTTGTAACTTAATAGTTTCCTAATTGCTATTATTATAGAAATATTTACTGCTAGTAAAAAGGATGATAGTGCTTTACTCAACTGGTCTTTCTTCTGTCAATATTTCTTGTTCTCCTTCTAAATTACACAAGGATAAATTCAATGTTAACATGCTGACAGAAGAATCCCGAGGAAATACTGTGAAAATGTTTCAATATATTTAAAACTGGACTTTAAAAAAATTTTTTTTTAATTTATTTTATTTTATTTTTTTAAAGATTTTATTCATTTGACAGAGAGATCACAAGTAGGCAGAGAGGCAGACAGAGAGAGAGAGAGGGCGGAAGCAGGCTCCCCGCTGAGCAGAGAGCCCGATGCGGGACTAGATCCCAGGACCCTGAGATCATGACCCGAGCCGAAGGCAGCGGCTTAACCCACTGAGCCACCCAGGTGCCCCTAATTTTTTTTAATTTAAGCTTTTTTATTTAAACATATAATGTAACCCCACCACCCTCTCCCAATCCCTCTCCCCCCTACCCCCCCCGTTTGTTTTATGACATTAAGAGTCTCTTGGTTTGTCTCCCTCCCGATCCCATCTTGTTTCATTTTTTCTTTTCCTACCACCTTAACCCCCACCCTCGTTGCATCTCCACTTCCTCATATCAGGGAGATCATGTGATAGTTGTCTTTCTCCAGTTGACTTATTTCGCTAAGCATAATACGCTCTAGTTCCATCCATGTGGTCGCAAATGGTAAGATTTCATTTCTTTTGATGGCTGCATAGTATTCCATTGTGGATAAAGAAGATGTGGTATATATATAAAACTGGACTTCTGAAAAGATTCCACTGTTGCACTGGGTTTTGTTTGCTGACCATAATTTCTATAGCAAAAAGATGAACTGAGGTTTGCAAGTCAAGCTTGAAATTTCAGACCTGCAAGGCATTTCTTCTTATTTTTTTAAGCACATAAAAGCCATCATTTAAAGGATAACCTGAGTAAACATGGCTATGGGTAACAAGCCTAAGAATGATGAAAACCAGTGTAGAATGTAGCAATTTTCAAAGCTTTCAAGGCTGGAAACCCTTGTAAGTGTATACAGATAATCGTGAACCTTAGCTCTGTAGGCATTTCAGGCAAATTATTTTACTAACCACATCGGCTACTGGTAATGCCTTGAGGCCCACTTGGGTTCCATAGGCTTTTAAAAATTAGGGAAAAAATGATTTAGTCAATTAGGTATTGGTTCCTTACAACTGATTCCTTATAATTTGCTGAGCCCATTTTCCCCTATATATAAAATAAAACAATCTCCTTCTCTCCTGTGTCAAGAAATCATTAACATAACTAAATAATTGATCTTCTATTTTTATTGTTTTCTATTATAACTGTAAACAAAATCACAGAATAAAATCAGAGACATTTTTAAACAGAAGAGATTGAATATCTGTATGAATGTCTTATACATATGTAGTAACAATATTCAATAATCCTAATTTTTCATCATAATTGAAAAAAGAATTCTCTCATTTTCTACTTTTCTTTTTCTGTTTCACTTTCAGAAAAATATTCAGGAAAACAAAATAGTTATCTATATAGAAGCTGTTTTTTCATTACATCAATAAAGTACTTTAAAAAAGAAAAAAAGGCTCAAGAAAGATTATATCATTGAATATTATGAAAGAAAAAATTCTAAGAGTACAATTAATGACTAGGAATAGTTTCAGAAATAGTTACTAATCAGTTTTTTGTCTTTTAAATTATTTTATTTATTTATTTGACAGAGAGAGATCACAAGTAGGCAGAGAGGCAGGCAGAGAGAGTGGGGAAAGCAGGCAGAGATCTCTGTCCAGGACCCTGAGATCATGACCTAAGCCAAAGGCAGAGTCTTAACCTACTGAGCCACCCAGGTGCCCCACAAATCAGTTTTTTAACTAGTCTTGAACTCGGTGTTTAAACCTAGTTTATAGAAGTTTATCTAGAAGTACATTTCCTTATTTCAAAATGGTCACAGAAAAATTCTGCCACTTGATTCCAGAAATGGAATAGGTGAACAGAAAGCTGATCTAGATGTCCTAATTTAATTTCAAAAAATAATGCTCTGTAGAATCCTTAATAAAATGAAGGTAAGGTGAAAATTTTTAAGAATGTTTATATGGTTTGACTTCCAGTGGCTAAATACCTTTAAGATCCTTGCTACTAAAGGCATAGTTGACAGACATGGCATTAGCATCTCCTAGAAGCTTGTAAAAAATACAGAGTCTGGCTCCACTCCACAACTATTAAACCAGAATCCTCAGGTGATTAGTAGTATGCAGTGACTAAATATTTTCAGTAGCAAGGTTATAGATTACTATCAAAATTGTTTATCTAATAATACAGCCACTCTTCTGTAGCAAATGGGGTTGAAATATACAGTACCATATATGGATGCCAAAGTAAACAATGTACTGTCGACAAGAGAAATACAGCCTCTAAGCTCAGGTGTCCAAGACAGAATTCTGGTTATACTTCTTAACTGTGTAACCTTAGGCATGTGACTTGACTCTGTTCCTTGGTTTCATCATCCATACAATAAGGATGGATAGGTATACCTAGCCTTTTTTTTTTTT